>APFE030982708.1:0-52759 GCA_000404065.3 Pinus taeda
TGTCGTTATGTGTTCAAGAGGTCTGTAAACAAAACATTCAACTGCAAAATACCTATCCATTTTATCATCCTTGAGTTAGTCCTTACAGCAACATTTCTTCAACTTGAACTATGATTTCATGTTGTGGGCTTGCCTGCGACGGGTCGCTTTCTATCGACATCAGCACATTATCTAGAGAGTTAACTTAGAAATCGTCAGTACCTTGAAATCTGCATGCATCAATGGCAGGTTTCACGCCTTCGACGTCAGTTTTCATCATTGACTTGCGATCGAAGGATTCATGAAATGTTCAACATCGACTCATTCATTCACATCTCATGGATTGTGCTGGGTACTTTGAGAACCATTGACATTACTGGTGGTCTATCTCACACTTGTTAACAGTTTACATCATTGACTGGTAATCAAGTGGTTTCTACCATGTTCGACATCGACTCATTTATTCACATGGCTAGAATCGTACCAATTCGGGAAGTAGAGATGAAGACCCTGGATCTAGTTTCCACCATCCAGGTTGCGAGGAGTTTTGTACTCATTATATAGTAGACCAATTATAAACAGATGGCTGCATCCATACTATGTCTACTTGAGTCTATGATTATGATGTGCTATGAAATCATTCCTGTATCAGAGTAGTAGTTAGTATGTTAGTTAAAGTTTTTGATCTGAGTATGGGAATGCCTACCTCAGCGATGATATAATCTTATACATGTATTTTGTGTTGAAAATTGCAGGTTCTGACTGGGCTCTCCACGAGATAATCCTTGAAATGATAAAGTACTTCACCCTTCCTAGATGATATAAAAACCCTAATCTATTACAGGCTTCGCACTTTAGGGGGCAATCTGTTACACTAAAATTTGTCACCATGACTATTTGCAGTTAGTATGGCTCCCTCAACAGTCATACTATCCTCCTTGGCAAGCCTTATACCTCTGCTCTCCATGTCAAACTTCAAGAAAGAGAGAAAGTCATTAAAAAACATGTTTATCTATGGGTACCCAGGTTCTCTCTACCTTACCTGCGTGTACGCACTCCAAGTTCATTATACCTGCGTACTTGTACGCTCTATATGTCAAGGGATGGGTGCGTACCCCTGTAAAGGTCAAAAGGCGCGAGTTTCATCTTAAAAAAGTTACTTGTGAGCATTTCTAGAGCATTCTAGAAGATTGTTTGACGTGTATTGAGCGCCTCCAGATGGTTCATGCATCCCTATGAAAGAGGAACTTATCCCATCAAGAGAGGAGGTACCCCATCCAAAAGAGGGGCTTATCCCATTGATGTTGGACCTAATTAACTTCCTCTAGAACATTATAAATACAGGCATTGGGCCAGAGGAGGGGAGGTTGAAAGCTGAACATTCCAAAGGGTAGATGCTGCCGGAATTAGGACTTCCTTGTAGAAGCTTGTGAGGAGAGATTACCATCCTTTCTTGTTTCATTTGGAAGTGGGTGAGCTTGTCAAAGTAGAGGAAAACTCTTGTTGGACCCTGGGAGGAATTTGCACAACACCAAGGCTCAGGTTGTAATGGTTTCTTTTGTTTCCTTAATACAAATAAGTCCATTCTTCTCAATGATTTGTTGTTAATGAATTGTTTCATATACTCCTTGGTCTATATGTTGAATATGTTTTGTTTTATGGAATATTCAGGTGTTATGTAATCGTTTGATTGTTATGTATGCAGGTTTCGAAGTGAAGGAGGAGCTCATCTAGATCGACGAGGCTAGACTACTACACAGCGTGGGACTACAGGTAGGATCTAAAACACTTGGTTTCTCGTATGATAATGCATGTTTAGAGAAGGATTGCTCTTAATTATCTTGTTTGTCACTAGAAAGTCTTAGGCTTCTAGGGAGGTTGGTTTTGTCCGCAAGATTAACTCTTTCCGCCTGACAGCATCCTCACAAGCAAAGGATAACAAAATCAAATCACTAGAAGACTTGGTTATTGAGATTGGCTATAATCCAAATGAGACCAAGGCAGCAGAAAATCTCATAAAAAATAATAATGAAGACATTGCTACATTGAAGAAGCAACTAAAATTGCCTCCTTATAAACATCCACACACCAAGGAAGTTCTAGAGAATCAAAGCCAAAAATATAAGATGATGGACCTAATTCTCTAATTAAATGCTCAATTAAAAGAAATGGAAAATGAGATGGATAAGTTAGTGTAGGAGAAACAGGCCACAATGGAAGCAGTTATTGTCAATAATATTCCTACAGTTACTAAAACAGTTCCTTCTAATTTGGCAACTTCAATGGCCATAGCAGCTCTCGTAGCTATAGCACTTCCCACTGCATCAGCAACTACATCAGCAATAAGTTCAACAATAGCAGCAACTCATCCTAGTAATGAAGTAGGTAAATTAATCAAAGCTATACAGGATATGTCCATCCAAACAAATGAAATAAATAGACTTAAGGAAAAAATAAAAGTTCTAGAGGATGAAAATAAGTTGGCACAAATCATGCATAAGAATGAAACACGGAAGTCAAACAGATTGATGAGAGAATACAGAAGTTAGAAAAAGAGTTGACATTGAAAGAACCACTTGCCTAAGCAAAGCAATAGTTATGAGCCAATATCATATTTGGCCTTCTATACAGGTGATATTTGAGCAAAATGATTTGGTCAAAGAAGTTGGTGAAGCAATTCAAAGGGTAAGAGCCAAACTTGGGAATAAGCCAGAAGAAGCCTCAAGAATAATCTAGTTTCTTAACTCAAAGAACAAGTATGAATTGTAGGAGCTTGGAATAGCTGACAGAACTAAGACCATACTAGAAGTAAAGAAGGTAATCACCAAGAGAAACCTGATGACACAATTTGAGGATAAATGCCAAACAATGGAGCTAGTAATAGCCAGGTTTATGGTAAAATTTGATGCTTTGAGGAAGAAAGGTCTGCATAATCAATTGGTGATTAATGATAGGTTGATGGCACATGAAGACTATGATAAGAAAATCAGAGAAGTGCAAAGGAACAATCCAACAATTCCTCCATGAAAGGGATTCCTATGAGAATTGTGCTTTATCAGACTTTTGAGAACCTTTTCTACCTCCAACATGAGGTAAAAAAATCTTTCTATAAACAAACCTACTTTTGCAAAATCACAAAAACTGATGAATTCTACAAAATAATGCTAAATATTAAATTACCAAACGCAGAGTCTTGGGAAAAGTTAAATGATTTGCTATGAAGATGAAAGGTAAAATAGAGCATTCAAGGTAAAACAATAAATAGTAACAGAGTTTAAAGATGAAAGAGTATCAGTAAAAGGTAGTATAAGAGACAGTCAACGAAAAAGAAAATGCCAAGGAGAAAAAGCAACATAATATCAAAGAAAATCCAACAGCAAACAATAAAGGGACAACTTGCATCAATTACATATCTTTCTCTATCTTCTTGCATGAAGATATTTATTTTTCCTTTAATAATGCCTAAAACAGTTTAGAATATTTTGTAATAATTTTTTGTTATAAATACTTCATAATTTGAAGTATTAGGTCGATTGTTGAACATTTCTATAGTTATATTGATCTAAAAACTGAGCGTTATTGTAACATTTTCAAGCCAACAGACTGGACTGAGTAATAAAGGCATTGCATTAAAGGATTCATGTGTTGGGCCACTTCAGTGAAGTATATTTCATTTATTAAATTGTTATTTTCTTATGTATTTCAAATACATACTTTTCCATTTTGAATGAAATAAATGGAATGTTACTACAGAATTTGTTTCAGTACACTCTGTCTTGAACAATTATTCATTTTGATGTTTTCTTCTGATATCTAGAGTAGGGAATTCTTCATTTCTCCCTAGTTTCGATTGACCTCTTTCATTTCCCTCATTATCTGGTTTGAGGAATCATTAACTGCTTCTTGACCCTGATTGGAAAACCACTTCACCATCTAGCCTAAAAGATCTGAATTTACTCAGCTACCTTGCCCTGTGAACACTATCTACAGAACTTGATTTAGTCCTGTTTTCTTTACATTTGGACTCCATGGCCCAATGGTAAAAATACATTTATCTATCCATCTAAATCAGTGATTCCACCACCAAATCAAATCAAAAAACAACCAAGCTTAAATAACTAGCCTAAAATCAATTAATCCAACAAAGTTAAATCATTAAGAAAGAGCCCTCTTTGAGCATTAGGAAGGCTAGATCCTCATCTCAAAAGTAGGTTTGTGGTTACCTTTATTATTTCTTTAAACACAACATGACAACCCTAGGGAAATTTTAGAGTGATAACGCACTTGACAATTTGTAGCTCTATGTCCAAATTTTCCACATGAATAAAAAAAACCATGAAATATGGATTGATGCCTGGGAGGAGGAAACCTTATTCTTGGAAGATTTCTCCAAGTACCTTCTTGTTGATCTTGAGTGGTTTTTTTAGTTTGGAAATATTCATCCTTCTTAATGGATCCTTTAACAGTTTCAGCATAGGTTTTTTTTCTTTGTCTTTTCCTTTCATGGAAGAGCTTGAGCCTTTAATGAATTCTTTCTTGTATCCTAACCCAGTCTTATCACTATATATTCTTTTCTTGTTAATGTGCTCATTCAAGGTTCTAGATATATTTGAAAGATTTTGCAGAACATTTCCCCTTTTTTC
This sequence comes from Pinus taeda, assembly GCA_000404065.3. Taxonomy (NCBI): domain Eukaryota; kingdom Viridiplantae; phylum Streptophyta; class Pinopsida; order Pinales; family Pinaceae; genus Pinus; species Pinus taeda. The sequence goes on from APFE030982708.1 coordinate 4,623, forward strand.
TTCTTTCTGTAGAGAGACTATTTCGGCTTCTAGTTCTTTCCTTGCCTTGTTGCTTTCTTTTAACTCATTCTGGAGTGATTCTTAAATTATTTTGGATTTTTATAACTATACTTTAAGGCTAATGATTTCTTCCTAGTTCATTTTGGTGATGTTTCTGGCATGTTCTTTTACTTCCTTTAACTCAGCTTCTATTGAATTGACATTTTTCCTTTCTTCTTTGAGCTATTTTATAACTCTGACAAATTTCATTTTGAAATTCAATTTCAGTCATTTTGTCTTCTTCATCTTCTTCTTCATCAAGTGCTTCCTTCTTGTTATCCTAGCCATAAATGATACTCTTTATTTGTTTTATTCATTATGTCCACTCTCTTCTTCAGATGAGGAACTATCTTCCTTGAAGAAGAATCTTTTCTTAAACCCTTTCTTCTTACCTTTCTTGTTGAAATTTATTTGACCCTTCTTTCCCTTCATAAATTCTTCATTCTTATGATGGAACTTAGTAGCAAAAATAAAAATATCACCATAGTCGAAACATATTAATGGAAGTTTTCCTTTGTACTTATTTGTTCCTCTTCTCATCTTCCTCATAAGGTAGGAAAATTCTTCTTCTTCTTCCTCTTCTTTGCAACTACTAGATCTTGGTTTAGATACTTGTTTTCCTTTCCCGGTCCTTTTGGAAGTTGGAAATGCTTTTTCTATATTAGATGAACCATATTCCTTTTCAATCCTCATTTCATAAGTTGTAAGTATCCTGTGTAGCTCATCCATACTAAGGTTACTTAAATTTGATCTTCTTCTAGGACATAAACCTTAGGATTAAATATTTCTAGAAGGATTTTGAGGACCTTCCGTACATTGACCTTTATATCTATCGGTTCTCTTAATCCTTCCAAGGCATTTTTTAATTAATCTACACATTGAAAGCAAGCTACAATTTTCTCGTCTTCTTTCTTTTTTAGTTGTTCAAATTGAGCTCTGCAAATTTTAAGTTTTCCTTCTTTTATCTTTGAGTCTCCTTCACATATGTTTTGAAGTTTTTCCTATAGTTTCTTAGTTGTTTTACAGGCTAATACCTTAACATAGACAAATTGAGTGAATCCACTTATAATAATATCCTTGGCACATTAGATAAATTTTTAGGTCTAAAATGGGCCTCGTTTAGTCAATTTAATGTCTTAAATTTCTAACATAAATTATCGACTAGGGTTAGTAAGCTGATGAAGTGTGGTGCACAATATGTGCTTAGTTAACCTTGTTTCTTACTTCGTTGAGTATGTTTTTGTATTGTTTTGACGGTTTTGTCTTTTATGCCTAATGATTTTAATGGATGTTAAGTGTAAATGATCAATTAATTCTAATGGATGTTTAATATAAAAACTAATTTCTAAGAAGGGAGAAAAGGAAATGTACTTCAACTAATTTAATTTGCATAAAATCAAATCAAAAACTTGAATGGTTAGTCTAATCTTGGCTAGCACTATGTCTATGAAAAGCAAAGCATTATTCTAGATACAATTGTATTCATTGATAAGATGAAAAGGATATCACTTCATATCCTATCCTTGAAAACTCTTGATCAAAAATAAAATTGATCTTATTCTATGAAATGAAAGCAAGCAATATAAAAACAACTATGATCTACTACATGCTCAAATACTATTGTGAACATTCAATATAGGAAGATGTCGAATTCATCTTCTTGAAATGACTTAAGCAATTGAGTATACATTAGATGTGATATAAGAAAGCATAATAAAAACATGGAAAGGAAAACTCATAGCTACTATGTGATCTGATGCCTCTTAGGCAACCCAAATTGGAAGAACTACCTTCTTGGACTTGCTGATCATGAGATTACACAATAGATGAAAGCTTTAATCTAAAAAGAATGACAAAAACATAAGGAAATAAACTAAATCACTATTTATTCTGATTGCCTCAAACAACCAATATTGGAAAATAATTGAATGCTACCTTCTTGAGAAGCTCTTTGGAAAACATAGGGTTAAACAGTTGAATCTAAGAAAGCATTTAAAAAACATGTAAAGGAAGACTAAGATCACTGTATGCTCCAATGCTTCAAATGCAATCCAATTTTGGAAAAGAGAAAATTATTTTCTTGAGATGATTTGATTAGCATAAGATTACACAGTAATTAAGAAAGCAATAAATCTTAATCTATGAAACCAAATAAATCTGGCACATCGTAGATGGCCAATCCAAAAGTATGAGGATGGAAAGTTGAGAAGCTCCAAATGCAAGCCACCTTCTTTATTCAAAACATGAGCAATTCCCCAACTTTACACATAAAATAGTAGGAGAAAACTTCCCCTATTTATAAAAAAAGATGAGAAGTTATTTCATTAATGAGAGTCCATGAATCGCTCCCTATATCTCTAGAGTTACAATCAAAATAGGAAATGATAAGACACATGTCTTCTTAGAGTTTCAATACACATAGGAAATGAGACACATATCCTTATGATCCCGTGATCTTCTCCACTCAAATTCGAATTTGGTTTTGGGAGGCCACATAAAGGTCTTTTAGAAGCTTCCTTTTAACCTACACATGTCAACAATTTCATCCCACTTGTTAGATATAAGCATATGCACATTATTTTCTAATTTTTAACCATAAATTCATTTAAAAATGCTAAGAATTAATAAAGTTTGGAAAAACATAAATGTGACCCAATAATGATAATGATAAGGTAAATGTAATGAAATGGAGGTAAATATAATGAAATAGAGGTGGAGTGAAGGTGACAATATGGAAATACAAGTGAAAATGTAATGGAAGTGAATGACAATTTCAAGGCCCAATAGGCCTCCTAAGGAATATCATAAAATAATAGTGGAAATAATAAAATAAGATTAGATTACATCATCAAATTTTAGAGGGGAAAAGAAAAAACTACTTTTTCAAGTCGCATTTTCAACTTATCACCCTAGAGTTTTACTAAAATTTTGAGTGGAAGTACTCGTTGGATTGAAACTTTAATTTCTCAACCAAAAAGTACCCATGTTGCATACTTTCTATGGACCCTGCTACACGAAAAATGAGAAATACATGAGAAAACATGATTGCAATCACATTTTTTTTTATGTATTTCTCATTTTCTGTGTAGTGGAGTCCATCAGAAGTATGAAACATGGGTACTCCTTGGATGAATAATTAAACTCCACATCCAATGAGTGATCCTATCCAAATTTTAAGTAAAATTGTAGGGAGATAAGTTGAAAATATGAGTTAAAAATGTAGTTTTTTATTTTTTAATCTTTTTACTATTTTACTCCATAAATGGTTAATCATCCCCAATGGTTGACATCATCATCTTGAATCCTATTGGTTATTATAAAGCTTATTTTGGTTGTATATTTTTTTTTGTGGCCCATTTTATACCTCAAAATTTCTCTCATAAGTTTTGCATCATATATGACATTTTTCTTACCCTGCTCATTTGTTGATGCTTTATAGCCTTGTTCGACTATTTCCCAAACTTCATATCCATGTGCAAGTAAATGAATGTACATCCTTCCACTCCATAGTGCATAGTGATCTTCATTAAACAAAGGAACTATATTCTTGGTGTACTCCATGATCTCCTTCTAGTTGTTAAACAACCAATGAAGGAACCTATTATGATACCAATTATTGGAAATATTGAGAGGGGGATGAGTCATTATTTCTTAGCAATTAGCACTTAATTAATATTTTTTAGAGTATTATTTAATATTTAGTAGTATTACAATTATTCAGTAAATAAGTAAACAACAATGCATAAAGATAGTGATATTAGGCACAATATTATTAGGTGGAAAATCCCCTCTGGGTAAAAAACCACTGAACGCTTTTCTAATAAGTTATGTAGTCTCCAGCCCCAATTGAAAAGAAAGCTACAACTTCCTAGAAATCTAGAAAAACATTCTTCTCTAGCTCCCATTGGAAGGATGCCCCAACACCCTGGAGCGAAAACTCACCTAGCACCACCCTACCACCCTAAAGTTCTTGCAGGACCTAACCTAAAGGTGACTCCATTCACATCCTAGCACCATCCTACCACCCTAGAAAGACAAAAATTAAATGCAAGTGAAGGCTCCTGTATCAAGGACAATGATCCACGTTATAATGATATTCAATGATTTTCTTTTACTGACCAATAATGCTAGGACCTAAACCCTAGTCCTGAAAAACCAAGAACTCTTATTCCAACTACAAACCAAAGCCTTGTCCCAAAACAAATTTTCTTTCTTCAACTCTAGGCAATGACACAGACTCTTTACAAAATTTGGGAACTCATATCGGGGAAAATGGCCCAATTACAAATATGTGTAATTCTTGACTCAATTGATTATAATGACTCTAGGAATAAATCTTTACAAGGCAATGGGATATTGTTGTTGATTTTCTACTTAACTTCTTCACGACTTGTGCCTCTATCTCCTCTAGTCCAATGCTTGTGCCTTGCACTTTTGCACTGCCTTCAATGTAAGAAATTCTCTTTCATGTTGCTCTTTGAGATCACCATTATATCATGAATTTTTATATGTGCTCACACTATTGGAGGATACTTGGAGAGATTTTGTACTTGGAATTTGATATATACCCAAGGCAAATCCCAATACCCAAAAGAAATTGAAAATAACACTTTAACTAGAAAAATCACTTATTGTTGCCTACAAAAGAGGGTTAGTGCTGCAATAATGAAGTTGACTATAATTATGTTGTAATAACAACCATAAAACATACCTGAGATATTTTTCTTGCAATGGGATACATACAATAAATTGCAATGTAACAATAAAAGGAGTGCAACTGTACTTACCTAGACCTTTCTTAATGTCACCAAAATATTTGAGAATGCACAAAACTTATCCAAACCTCACTACCTTGATAACCTGTACAAATTGGTCCTAATATATACCCTAGAAAACCCTTTATTTGATTTGGATAAATACCTAACCTAAATATCTTTTACCCTTACTCAGATATGATATTTAATAGGATCCACAAGTGTGAGATCTATTCCTTACAAATACTATCCTAAGACTAGTCCAACCACAAATATAAACAAGATTTAAGTTGTGACAAATCTGAGGGAGAACATTGATTTGACCCATAGTTAATTATTGAAACCTTCATTTCTCTTTTAATAGGATAGAGCAACACAAAAATTCCTTTGAGAGATTTATTCCTTCGCTCCTCCTAATGTACAGACCTCAGGGTAGTCTGCAATTTCAGAGATTATGTCACACAAAATCATCTTTAGATTCATTATTAATAAGGTAAGAAAAATGTCTCTTTTTATAGACCTTAAAAGGGCTTTTTGATAGATGATTGTTGGAAGAGTTAGCAGCTTCAAGATAGGTTGAAACATTAAGAAGTTAAATAATGAATTCTTTGTAAGTTATGAGGGTGGTTAGCCTTAAGTGAGTGGATTTAGGATTAGATCATTTTATATTTTAGTAAGAGATTCCTATTGTAAATATTGGAGTATACTTAGGTACAAGGATTAAACCTTAGATATGGAGGGTTTCAACCAATAGACGTTGGATGAAAATAAATTAAATGATAGCTTAAGCCATAAGTGAGAAGGTTGTTAGATTTATGGAGGAAAGGTAAGGTTATTTAATTAATGACAAACCCTTCTAATGAGTACATGTCTATCCTCAAGGTTATTTATTCATGAGAGATGATGCAAAACCCTTAAACTTGATTTAGAGACAGAGTCAAAGAATACCCACAGTTTTTCCAAATCATTGAAGAATAGGGTCGTTGAATTTTGGAACTTGGACAGTGAGATTCTTCATTTGCATTTATAATGTTGCAGGCTAGTTATATTGGTAATCAAGAGAAATTTGAAAAGGAAAAATTGTTTCCTTTAAAGTATGCTAAGTGTCTCTCTACTGGAAAGGATGGTGTGAAAATATTGAATGCTTGCAATACACTTCCTCTAGTTTCACCATATTTTGACAACTCCAATTTGAACTTGCAGTCTTTGGAGGGGAAGAAGTATAGGGTGGAATTGAATCATGAATTTATTAGCTTGACCTTAGAGAATACGGCATCCATACATCATCTGGTGGAGTTCAAGGATGATGTCAAGCTAGGAAAAGACACCTAGCATACAATTAAGGAGCAATCGTGTAGCTTTTATTTGGCAGGAACTGAGAAGAATTGGATAACATTTTGGGTCAAAACATAATTAGCAAGAAAGACATAACCATAATAGGGAACCATGCATATAAACTAGAGAACACTAACATGGGTGGAGTAACTGAGACAAAAAACTCATGACATTAGAAATAATTTCATGTATCTCTAGCGTAAGTGGTTGTACAAAGAAGCTCTAGGTGTAATTTGAGAGTTAAGCAATATTGACTCTATTGAAATCATCATGGATACAACAAGAGAAGCCACTATAAGGAGATTTAGTTGGTCTAAACATAAGCTAGAGTGTAGCATAGCCCCACCGGAACCTATACAGTTAGTTATGTGCATTACTAACACACGTAGTGTCAAGGAATAATTTGGAAAAGGTTGAGGAAGCCTAGATTTCACTGGCAGTTGATGATGGAAGAGATCAAATTCCAAAAGGTCCTTGTGCATAATTTTTTACCGTGAATTGGTTGAAGGGTGGAGGGGATTGAGCCTCTGGAGTCCTTATTCCAATCATCCATCTTGTTTTAATCCCTTGAGCAAATACCCCTCCAAGCTATGGAATTTGGCTTGAGGGTGACTGAGCACAATCATGGTGTAGCTCCAATCTAAGGTTGGGTGGATAATCCTAGTGCTGAACTCAATTGCCTAGCTAATACTCTAAGATAAGTACTCATCCTATTAATTTCATCTTACATTGAAGGGTTTAATGTTCTTTCCACTGAATTCTCAACCATGACTTTCTCATAAGTTTATCAGCACTCTATGTGGCTGGTCTAATATAATTGACAACCACACTAATTCTCAATGTTATATTGTTAAATTAATTACCTGGTCAAGTAAATATTGTTTTCCGGGATGCATGTATTTGAGAATGTTCAAAACCTCAAACTTCACTTTCTAGTTTAACAATATGCCTCTAAATAGGTGAATACCCTACCTTGTATGGTGCTCATGGCTCTAGTAAACTTTTTCTAGGGAAATTATAGGGAGGTATATTACTCATGCTAAGTTTTGATATCAATAAGTACTATAATATTCACACATATAGGTGGAACATGGTTAAGTAATTTAATGTTGAGTTCATTATCTATATTTCTCCCCATATAACAATGCGTGTACATTGTGTGTGTGATGAAAACTTTGACAAGGAGCTTGTTACAAAATTGATACCAAGCCTTTATGAATCCCAATTTTAAATGTTGGGATGCTAAGTGCTCAAAAATGATATTATTGGAATATCTAAATGAAGAACACAATATGAACCTGAGAATTAAAACTATGAAACTTAGGTGTGTTTGTATTCTCGAGTTAAATAAATTCCAGCTTCGAGTGCTGAAAGAGCATGGATCAATGTGCAAAGCCACTAAAACTCCCCAAACCCTCATAGCATGCCCAAATAACAATGGAATCTATATTCTCTAGATAAATGTATGCACTATGCCTTTTGTTGACTAGCTAGATAGCACAATTCCCAATCAAGATAAAATATGAGAAGTAAGTCAAAAACAAAAGAATCAAATAGAAGCAATTTTTGAACAATATGAGTTGGAAGAGTTTAAATACATGGTATCATCCACTTCAAAGAGGGAATATGTTGTAATTTGAAAACTAAAACAACCTCAATCAAACTGTCAAAACATATCCAACCACTTACAGAAAAGGAAGGGACATCACAATTTGTATGTCCATCTGTATACTTTGTACATGATTGCAAATAGGTTAAATGATTACCTTCACTAAGAGAGAATACATTCCAATTGATGGTTGGTGTCCTATTGTACTACCATAACGTAGAATAGAAGGGTATTACAATTTATGTGTGAAGGAAGCCTTGTCAAATTCCCACAACCACAAAGTGACAAAACAATGTTGCATTTGTTGAAATGAATGTCACTTGCATTGGTCTTCATAAAAGAATATCTTTCCTCTATTATATGAGTCTACATCTCAAATATTCATTAGGCACAGGAATTGAATAAATGAACTAACATTACTGTAGAGAATCATATATTTAGTTGATAATATAAACATGGTTGACACTGAGTTGAACATGGTTAATATTAGCATGCCCAAAGAATCATTTTCATGTTAGAAGTTATATGTTATATATAACAATTAATGTCCCAATGAGTACTTGAAGATCTTAGGTTGCACTCTAAAATTTCTTATGTTTAACATCTAACACTTCCACAAATGCTATTTTTTTTTATATGCTTAGGAGAGGATAATGGAAGCATTGTGCAGTTAAAAAAAAATTATCCCAACTTCTAATTATGTCAATATAGTGAAGACTTGCATTCCTTCCTTCCATTCACTATGTTTCATAACTCTTGGGTTCATTTACAACTTGGAATTTATTCAAAGCCTATGTTCTCTTTATGGCTTGGAAGGTCCAACATTAATGATATCATGTGGTGTAATCTAGGAAACAAGTCTCAAGTTTTGTAATAAACGATCATGAAAATAGTTAGAGAAAGGAAAGAGAGGCAACTCTTCTCTTTGTATTGTTGGAATATTCTTTCCACTAGGAAGCAGAGAACTATTTGCATATGCATTATGAAGTACGAAAAATCCTATGAATTGTCCTTAAACACTTAGACTTCAAAAGTCATAAAAGTGGTAACCTTGCGTGAGTGACCATTTATTTAATCATCTTTAAGAAAACCTAATTTAACTAATAGATCTAGTACAATGTAATGGAGAAATGATGTAGAAGACACTACCACAAAAACTAAAGTTTTACAAGTTAACATAGATAGTGTGATGAAGAGGATTACTTCACTAATCAATGCATAAGGATTTGATAATGTTTTCAAGCGAATTATTTGAGATCCTAAACTATGGAAAATTAGGTCTTCACTTGTAGTGGGGGTGTCATTTGTAGTTTCAATTTAAAGATGAATCAAGGCCATTGGGTTCAAATCAATGAATATTATGGTTTTGTCACTTATTAGCCACCTTTTCAATGGAAGAATAACCACTTTGATGAAATTTGAACCCTGGTGGAGTTGAGACAATACCTTGTTTCCAACAATTTGACTAATCTCTTATCACTGATCCACAATTTCTGACAAGGTAAATTATCATGGAAGGTCTTGCACAACAAGTTTATGAAAAGATTGCTTCATTGAAAAACCTCAACCTTTAGAACTTTATCTTCACTCTAGCAGTTAGGTATTTTTTAGACCATCTTCTTTGTTGAAATCATACTTGATCCTCACTCTAGTACCCATGAAATCTTGAAACATCCTTCCTTATTCAAAGAATTTTGAAGTCTTTTGACTACTAATAAAAATCTTAGGGAAGATTTTATATTATACTGGGATCTTACTGAACATTCAGATATTGATCATGAGAACCTTGCACCAGAGAGAATGAAATTGTCCTTCAAAAATAAAAAGAGAAATGTCTAGACCTCATTCTCTTAACTGCACCTTGAGAGTCTAGCCTACCTAATAAGCACCTCCCTTGGGGTAGGAATGTAAGGGGGTGTGTTACAAGTGGTATTAGAGATCTCAAGTTCAACACTTTGACCTAATGGGATCTATCATGAAAGGAATGAAAAACTAAATGTGTAAGCCTAGAATCAACATAGTGACCTATGGAAAAATTAATGAAGCAGAAGGCTTAGAGTCTGAACCCTTAGAGATGAGTGGGACTCTAGCTCTTGGGTATTAAAGTTGACTATGAATATGATTATTGTATTCTTGATTTTGGATTTGGATGTGGACTAAAAGGATGCTTCCTACATGAAAGAATGTATTAAAAATTTCCATTACATGTGTTAATTTTGAACATTGACAACATCACTTGTATGATGTTATACATAACTTTGGTAGCGTATTGGAATTATTGTATAAGTGGTGTGCCCTAACATGCATAATAAGTATGCATGTGATTAAGTATGCAGTATATGGGATTATGAAAATGTGTGTCTCTTATTTTGCATACTTATATGTTGAATGTATAGGTATGTTTATGTATATGTGTGTGCATACATTGGATGGATCCCATGATTTGTGTGATTAGAGGTGAATTTTTTGGGAATTTGTTAATTGACAAATACTTGTTGGCAAGTACTAGTTATATCGCTATGGTCATGGATGGTATGCAAATTATTTACAGGTGAAAGTGAATTTTGAATTCATATGATGACATTATTTTTTGATAACTTGATATTTCCTACAAGTCTTGTGATGCATTCTCTTCATGAATATGAAAACTTAAGATACATTCATGTTAATGTACCATGTGCTGTCATAACTAACTCAATGAGATTGCAGGTAGCAATGGGGCTTGGATTTCAGTAAGAAGGAAAACTCTTGCAAAAGTATTTTAAAAAAACTTTTCTAAATGGTAAATGTGGTCTCAGTACAGAGGTTTATTATGATCACGTTATTATTATAGGTCATAGATTGAATTCTAACATTTGCAAATGTAGGATGAGAGTTATGACGAATGGAAATGTGTTCCTGAATTTGAAAGCAAACTTACATAGATATTATTTCTGGTTTGCGATATATATAGTTGATATCATTCCTATGGATACATGAACAGCTACAAGGAAACATGTTGAGTTCACTTGCATATGGGAAGACTCAGTGGTCGAGGCAGGGAAAGGAAGTTGATTTTGTTGCACATATGTATGCATGGTATGATGGCGAAGGGTGCCATGAATGTTGGACTCAGGACATGGACTATTCTACTTGATGATTAATGTGCTATAATTTTGAACTTTAATTGTGCAATTTGATTTATGAACATGCATGGCCATGTTTTTTGTGTGTGGTTTTCCTTGATGATTGTTATTATGGATTTTATTTTCCTTTTGTATTTCCTTTTTATTTCATAATTGTCCCTTAATTTACATACTTGGGGCCTTGGAACAAGTCGATTGAGGTGGAAAAGAAGCCATGGAAGTTTGCCTAAAAAAGGGGCATCAAATGAGCATACTGATTTCTATTGTGAAATATAGAAGAAACATGGTAATAGGCATATGGAAAAGAAAAAGTGTAAGTGGAATGTAACATGACAGCCAAGTAGGTTGGTTGATTCCATAGAAATGATGGACAACAAAATGGTAGAAGGGAGTTCTTTAAACCCTAAAATTATTGCACATGTACTTATGTATTACATACATGATTTTTCTAGATATGTATATGTGTATGAAAATTCCATTATGTTTGAAAAGTCTACCAGGGGCTATTTTAATGGAAAGATGATTGCTTACGGGTGGTGTTGGATACCTATACCAATAGGTTTCATATTTCATGATTGGATATCAAAGATCCAAATATGCTCTGCTTTGACAATGCAAAGATCCCATATTTCCTTAGGAAGACAATGTCTGTCTCAGTTTTCATAAGAACTCAATTTTGATGGATGGTTCAACAGTCTAATCTGGATCATGCCATGTTTTAATTTATGTTGTAGAATAGAGAATGGAATCTGTCCAAACTGTTCAATCTTGGCAGATCAGTAGCTAGGTAGAGAAGCTAAAGTTCCCAACTGCTTAATCTGGGACCTTGGAAGGAATAAGGGTTGTATTAGATAGGAGATCAAGCAAAAAAGCCAATGGAAAAGAAAAGGCACATAAAGGGTCTGCAAGTCCAAGTGCACCCTCCAAGAAGAAACAAAAAATGCTAGGCAAAATAGTTGGGTAGGTAGATGGGCTTGCAGAAGTGATGTTCCTTCCAAGCTGAAACTTTGCTAGTCAAATAAAAGGAAAGCAACATAATGAAGCATGTCTAACTTCCCTTTTTTCCTGATTCATCACTCATTAGTAACCTCCCTTCACAAGATGTGTTTATAAGAAAGATTCAAGGTTTTATGTTGGTTCTTATGGCCTTTAGAAGCCACATTTCTTGTGTAAAGTTCTTTTCATTCTGATCTACTCTTTAAACTAAGTTGTTTTCAAGAAAACTTAGTAATATCACTCTTTATTCACCTTCTCCCTCCATATTAACCTCTAACCTTTATTATCTAGCTCCCTATGCTTCCCTTTCCCTACTACTATAACACCATGGTGTATAAATCCTAAGCAATGTATAAATACCCCCTCCTTGGCACTATAGCCATATGGTTCACTACTAGGGAATTGAATTAACACCTGGTTAAGCTCAAGAACCCAAGCCTAACCTCTCATCTCCCCAAAAATCATTGGCCCATTCAATCCTTCATTTTGCCCTAAAAACCTTGGAAAAACCCCTTTTTTTACCCTTATACCTGCTCAAAAGCGAAAAATGCCTAAAAACCCACTTTCCCCACCTTATCCTAAGGGCGAGACCCATTTCCGCTATTTACATAAAAATTTCATCGAAAAACCCTCTTATCCTAAGTTTTGATACCCCGAGCGATTTTGCAAATAAATCATTTATAAACCATAGTTTCCGCCCTTTTCCAAAGTTTGCAGCTATATGTCATTTAACGAAGAAATACATTGCAAAACCATCAAATCATTTAATGTTTCGAAGGGTCCCGCTGGGTGCAGGTTCCAAGGAAAATTATTATTTTAAACACTGGCCGATAACCGTATCCTCCATGCAGATGCTTGACCTGATAACCGTCCGATCGAGCTCCTTTAATCCGACGGTCGACGTGAATTTCGGAGCGGCCCTGACGTCCGACAGATATTGTCTGATATCTGTCAGACGCTGATGTCATGCAGGGTCCACGCGTCGCCTTCAAAATCCATCGAAGCCCCCTTTGACAGATTCCTCATCGTATAGGAGGTGGTCCGATATCGCGCCACCTGTCTGCCGATGCCAGCGCCCTCTCACCGCCTGTGTCAGCGCCACGACCGCGCGCCCCGCCCTCCACTGGTCCACCTGTCCGCCACCTCACCGCCCCCGTGGACCGGTCATAGGCCGCCACGTCACTGGATGACGTCATGCTGACGTCATCCAACCCGGACCCACCTGGTGAAGTCATGCTGACGTCATTTAAAAAAGGCGTCAATGACCCGGAAAAGCCATATTTTGTCAAATTTTGCGCGTTTTTTGCACTTTTTGCAAAAAACATTGTTGCACTCTCTGCATGCGTTTCATGACGAAACTTCACCAACCTGGTCGAAACAAACAGGAGATCTTCAGCGCGCATACCCACCTGATGTTCCGACCCAGGCCATCGATTTACCAGGTATTTGTCCGTGCAAACTTCTCTGAAACCTGGTTTTTCTCTGTAAATGCTAAAAATCACTTTAAGCACAAAAAACACTTAAATTCACCAAAAAACTACCTACACCCAGCTTCCTCTTGAAAAATTGACAGTCGAATTTCACTAGCCGAGCCGTTTTAGACTGAATTTTCAGTGAGAACCTACATTCTTCGTTCGCGCAGTCGTGAACTAGAACCCGTAACCTGCACTCAATTACTGAGAAAGGTCTGTTAGACACTATAACTTGCCTTCTCAAGGAACCAAAACAGTATTTCAATTGCTGTGGACTTGCCCTGTTACCCTGCATTTTCAATTTTCCTCTTCACTAAGGCAGTGCTTTTCCGGCCTAAGAAACAGAAGTTTATTTACCAATCAGAATCCAAACAACCATGGAGACTCCAGTTGCACCAGTTGCCCTCAATGTTGCTCCCTTAAATGCCCCTCAGAGAGAGCTGGAGTGGCAGGATTTGGCAGACCTAGACTACCAAATCTCAGAGGACTCCTCATCAAAGTGCAAGTTCCACCTTCACCTGCTGAATGAGCTTAAAGCTAAACATAAGGATGGGACAGACATACTTTTGGGATTCCTTCCTCCCAATATTCAAGCTCCCTCAGGTCAACCAATTCCCTTACCTGATTCATCTATGTGCTGTTTGCTATGACCCCATGCAAAGGGCTGTGCTTGACCCTACAGGCTCAGTGGTATTCTACATGACCCCTGAGGCCATTAGAGAGATGCTGCAGTTCAAGACCCAGAAGAAATTTGTCCCCTTGTCTCTAATGGATTTGATCAACCAAGGAGCTAAGATACTAACAGATGCACAGATCCTAAAGCTCAACCAATTGTTCATTACAAACTCTGACACTGTGCTGCACCCTCCTATTTTTGATGGCTACCTCAATCAACCGGGTGTAGATCTTGCATACATGATTAGTTCCATTTTGGGGTACAAGTCACTGGAATTTATTGATGAAACTGTACTAGTAATGATGACTATGTTCTCCCCTGGAAAGAGTCCAATCGATTATGACTATGCCACATACATTTCAGATAAGATGCATGAGCAATTCTTGAACCTGTCCAGAGAGAAGGTGTTCAGATACACCTCCTACATCTACCACCTCATCATGTATTATCAACATGAGAAGTTCTCCTTTGATATTAAGAGAACAGATGCAGAAGGCAATCCAAGGTTAGTGGTGTACTGGACCTCAGTGTTTCATAGCAGGACCTACTCTCCATATACCTACTATGAGTTTATAGACCTCTTCATCCATCCAACCATGTCTTTATTCTTAAGCTCACCTCCTCCAAGACTGACTGATGAGATGCAGAGGATTCTGCAGCTATCCAAGGTATACAACATAGGGGATTGGTACTTTTACCAACACTACACTGTAATCAGAATATATGGGTGTGAGTTACGCCCATACAGATTGCCCAAGTATGTGCCTATGAGGCTATTTGCCCTTGAATATTTCAGGCAATTTGGCAATGCTGATATGATACACTTTGCAGGCAAGGGCAAGAAGGCACAACTAAAGGTGAAAAATCAGTTGGGCCACCTTGTCTTGAACAAAAGGGAAGGCTGGAAAGAAGCTGACAGAAAACTAGAATGCCTTGGCCTGAAAACCAGCTTCCTTTGGAAGCCCTATGACCGTAATCAATCCATATCACTCAGGAGGCTAAAATTTAAGCTTTCTAGCTATGACCATGTGAGCCTGCCCCACATTGAAAAATTTGCCAACCAACCAAAATGGAGAAGGGGCACACTGGAGGAACCAGTCACCCAAGAAGAATTGAATGAAAGAGCTAGAAGGCATTTTCTGAAATTGGCTGACTTGGAATCTCCTCCACAGGTGTTCACTCTGCCAAAACCTCAAGCAGGAGCAGCTGCCTCATCATCAACAACAAATAAGGAGGCAGTACAAACCACAGGCCAAGCTCAGTGCAAAGGCAAGGAGAAGAACATGGAAGAGCCACAGGCATAACAGGGACAGGTGCAGCCACCCCAACAGGTACAGCAGCAAAAGGACCAACAGGTACAGGGGGAACAAACAGCAGAGGCCCCAATGGCCACACAGCAGCAGCCAGCACAAATGGCACCCCCAAGACAGGATTCAAGGATAGACTCCTCCGTCCTCCAAACCCCTCAAAGGGAGGACGTGAACAGGAAAAGAGATAGGGAAACTACCCTTACTACATCACCAGAGAAAAGGAAAAGACTAAATCCCTTCTCTGAAGAAGAAATGCCAATGGGACAGACTTCAGGAACAGGCCTGCCCAGCATGGAGGCCTCAGCCAGCTCCTTCCAACAGGAGCAAGACAGGGCAGCAGTAGGGGAAGTGAGCTCCTCAGGACAAAGGAGGCAAGGTGAGAGAAGCATTAAGTAGTAGTTTAAGGATATCAAGAGCAGAAATGAACCATTAAAGCTGCAACTTTACAATCACCTATTGAAAATGGCTCCTACAAACCAGCAAACGCTGATGTCTGCATATGATACACAAGAAGGAAAGATGATCATGAGCCATTTTACACCAACGGTGCAGCAACCACAATCAGCTGCAGAATATATCAGGACCAACCCGGAGGTCCTGTCAAAAGACATCCACCCAATGGATCAAATAGAGCTGCATAAACAGACGGGTGAGATGGTCTATGCCACATTGGCAGACAAGACCCTAGTAAACTACAGGCTGCAGAATAGCCTGAATAACATTGTTGCACAGCTTGAGTTGGAAAGAGCTTCCTCTCAAGCTAAGGACAATAGGATCAAAGCTCTAGAGGAAATTATAATAGAGCTTGGACATGATCCTAAAGATGTTAAGGCTGTGCAAGAAATCCTGAAGCTGAGGGATGCTGATATGGCAGCACTAAAAAAGATGTTAAAAATCCCAGCAACTCTTCACCCTCAAACAGAAGAGGTTACCCAGCTCAGGCAGGAAAAGGATGCAGCTGCTCTACTGATGACACTATACAAGGAGCTCATCCATACTCAGGAAAAGCTACAGGAATCAGAGGCCACCTTACAAGCAACATTATAGCAGAAGGAGGCAGGGAAAACCTCACAACCTCCTCCACAAACAATAAATCTTGAGGAAATCCCTCAAACCATTGCTCCTCCCAGTCAACAGGTACAACAGGCAACACCATCCACCTCAGCACCAACAACGGAGCAGGCTGAAAGCCTAGACATGTAGAAGCTGAGGAATGAAATTCAGGTCTTGGACTCCCAGATGTCTGAGCTAAATCAAGCTAAGGACAGTCCGGCAAAAATCAATGAAAAATACGACAAGTCCAAGCAGAATGTGGCAGAAAGAGAGAGGGAGGTAAAGGCCCTCAAGAAAAGGATAACTGATCTAGAGAAAGAGCACACATTAGACAAAGTCACATCTGAGCTCAAGAGGGTCGTATGGGGCCATATTGGCCAATCTATCACAGATCAGTGGGAGTATATTGAGGCCATGCATGAGCAAATAACGCTCATTAGAAAAGCACATAGAGAGATACAACGAGCAAGGGCATCTCTAAGCAGTATGCCTGAGATTGCCAATAAAATGATAAATGTGCTAAATTACAGAACAAGCTCCCAGCTCATCAAAATGGGAATTGGAAACAGGACAGAGACTATCTCACTAATAAAAAGGGTCCTGACATTGAGAAACCTGATCCAGACCCTGGAACGAAGAGTCCAGGACATGCAAGCAAACATCAACAAGTTTCAGAACAAGTTTATGGCATTGCAAAACAGGGGTCTGCCTAGCCTGCTAGAACCATCAGGAAAGTTACTCTCACATGAGAAATATGCTAAGAGAGTAAACAATTTTGCAGTAAATCAAATCTCAGAGGCAACCAGTTCATCAACAGAGACAGGACCAATAACAGGACAGACCCTTTTTAACAAGGTAGAAAATCTGTTCTTTATTATGAATGAGATCACACATTTGTTTGATGAGCCTCCTCATTTTTACAAATATACAGAGGCTGATGAGACCATGGGGTGAATTTTGAAGCATCAATTGCCTGCACCAGATGTGTGGGAATATTTGATTCGATTACTGTTAAACCAAAGTCAGTAATTGTGATTGTACTTTTTGAAAATATTTAGATTTTCATATACAGGAAGATAAAGACACATCAGCAGGTATGCAGAAAGAGGATGAGCCAACTCAACACAAGTATTCGGCCACCACAGCAACATCAGTAGTCACAGGTGACAGGGCCGAGAAGCTACAGAAAGATACAGCTGCACAGACACGTCATTCAGCAGTTATATCAAAGCGCTCAACCGACTCTGTGAGCTCCAAAGGTCAAAATTGTTCTGACAGGAGTTAAGAGCCTTTAAAGTTCATTAAAGATTGTAATAACTTTTCATCTGCAATCTCTGTACGAGTTAATGAAGATATTTTCCCTCTCAAATGACTCAATGCCTGAGATATTTTGTAATAGACTTCTATATATTCCGCTCGCATTTGTTAGCAGGGGTTGGACATTGGATGTAAGAAATCTTTTGATATTTATTATGCTCCTCTTCTACTGTAAATCTTCAGAGAATTAATACAAAGGATGATGGAATTTCCAAAGCTCTGTGTCTTTTGATGTTTTGCTAGTGTATAGCTGAATGTTGCAGGATTCCTGCGTATCTCATGACTCAATAAGTTTCTCTTGTTACTCTTTGTTATATGGTTGTTATCTTTCATATATCATTCATGTTTCCCATGTTTTAAATATCTAATAGCAAGGAAAAATAATAGTCCCAGGATTTAATCACAGATTACCCTGAACTCAATCTAAGCTATTATAAATGTTTTCTTCAGTTATGGTAATGAAAGTGTAATTCTTAATTGCTACATTTCACACTATATCATCACAGTTATCTATTTTTTCAGGAATTCAAGTTTCCTCCTGAGGAATACATCCCTTTCTCATATCCCAGCTTAGTGAAAAATTCTTAACTACTTTTCACTGGTTGTTCACACTTCATTATCACAATCTACAGTTTGTTTCACGAAATATATAAAGGCCCTGTAATTCCAGCTGCACCAAACTCAGGATTTCAAGAAACCAGCAGCCTTAGACTCCATTGCCCAATGGATTAATTCACCTGCAGAGAACATTTCAAAACTATCAGAAATCATCCCCCAACCAAACAAAAACCAAAGAAAATCCTCACTTTATAACTAGCCTAAAATCTCCATAAAACAGAGACAAACCTAACAGAGAGAGCCCTCCCTGATTACAGCTGGGCTAGAAGCTGTAATCCAAAGATTGGTTAGTGGTTACCCCGGCCGTATTCCCTTGGGAGTCATAGGGAACAACCTGGGTGTTCCCTATCCCTCATCCCACATCTCTCAAGTAGCTTCATAATATATTTTCCTTGAGAAATGAAAATCTCACCTAGCTTTTGCCAGACGTCCAACCCTAGGAAATAGTGCATCAGTCCTAGGTCCTTCATCTCAAATTTGGAGGCCAACTCCCTCTTGCATTTATAAATGAGAGGGTCATCACCTGTTAGAAAGACATAATCCACATAAAGGACCAAAATGAGAGGCATGCTTTTTTCAACCTTTAAGTATAGGTTTGGGTCAGCTTCACTCCTTGTAAATCCAAACTTCATAAGTTAGCTATCTATTCTCTAATACCAAGCCTTATGGGCTTTCTCCAATCCATAGAGTGATTTATTAAACCTGTATACATGTGTCTTATGATCTTGAACTTCGAACCCCCTCGAGTTGTTCTACATAGACTTCCTCCTTAAGTGAGCCATGCAAGAAGGCTGTTTTGACATCCATTTGGTGTAGGCTCCATACTTTCAAGGAAACAAGGGATATTATCGAACGGATGGTGGTATATTGGAAAACTGGTGCAAATATCTCATCATAGTCCACTCTTGCCTTTTGAGAGAATCCTCGAGCAACGAACTTGGCCTTGAACTTTTCAGCATTTCAATCAACTTCATGTTTTATTTTGTAAATCCATTTTGAATTGACCTTTGACTTGTCTTTGGGTCTAGGAACCACATCCCAGACATCATTCTTCATGATGAACTCATATTCCTCATTCATTGCATCCTTCCAAGTTTGGTGCTCCGCGACTTCTTTGAATGTACATGGCTCAGATTATTCAGTGGTACTCATGGCAGCTAAGTACCCTTGGTACCTATTTGGCTTCTTGCTTTCATGAAATTTTCCCCTTAGTGCAACATGTCTCTTAGCATATTCAAGAGTATCTTTGACCTAGAAAGGTATTTTCTTGAAGTAGAGGGCTCACTAGGAGGTGGATCAATGGGATCCATCGAACCTTCAACAATGGGAATCAACTGATCCATCAGAGATTCATCCTGATTTATTGCATCATCATCATTGTCCTTCCTTGGGTTAGGAAGATCTCAAACTTTCCTAAGGGTAAAATCTTCATCGAAAGTGATATCATGACTTATTTCCACTTCTCCTTGACTAGGCACATAGAATTTATATTCCTTCGAAGTTTCACTATAGCCCATAAACATTCCTTTCTTCCAAGATGCATCTAGCTTGTTTCTTTCCTCTTTTTGCACATGAAAACTTATGAGACAACCAAAAATTTTAAAATGAGAAACATCAAGTTTCTTATCAGTGAATACTTTGTCGAGTGTCTTCAAGTCCAATTCTTGATGCAGGCATCTATTTTGAACATACACAACAGTGTTGGCAGCTTCTCCCCATAAGAAATTCGGTAGACCTTGCTCATGCAACATGGCATGGGTGGCTTCTATGATAGTTCAAGTATTCCTTTTGGAAACACCATTTTGTTTATGATTATATATAGTAGTGGTCTCCCTCTTAATTCCAGCTTCTTTACAATAGTCAATGAATTCATTTGACTCATATTCGGTTCCATTGTTGGTCCTCAATATTTCGATCTTCCTTGCAGTTTGATTCTTGACCAAGGATTTGAAGTGAGGAACCATTTGAATAGTTCCTCATTCTTATTTAAAAAATAGATCCATGTTTTTTGAGAGAATTCATCCAAAAAAAATTCAGAGTACAAATATCCACCCAAACATGTCACAGGAAACATACTTGATAGATCAAAATGGACCAATTGATGAATATCGGTAGTTTGAATTTCACTTGAGGGGAATGGTCCCTTTGTATGTTTTCCAGTTGCACAACCCTAACAAAATCCTTCATGATTTAAGTTGAATTCATACATACCTATGACCATCTTTCTTACATCATGTAAGGCTTTGTAATGAAGGTGAGAAACTCTTTGGTTCCATAATTCAAATTGAAGAGAAGTATCACAAGTCATTTCCCTTAGCATACTTCCTCCAAACTGATAGAGACCTTAAACCCTAAATCCAAGTCTGAATGCATCTTTTGGGTTCCTTTTCCAAAAGCAAGCCTTCCCATCAACAAATGTCACCTTGAAGCCTTTATTTTCGATTGTCGAAAATGGAGAGCCAGGTTATTTTTTAGATCTGGTACATAAAACACTTCTTCTAAATGAAGGGTTTTAACTTGATTTAAGTGAAGAGTAACAATCTCAATTCCTTTCATGGTGTTATCACTCAGAAGTCTTCCCTAGAAGTTATCAAAAGAAGGAATAATCCAAGGTAACCACAAACCTAATCTATTAGACTCGGGTTCTAGCCAACCTAAGTCTAGAGAGGGCTCTCTCTTTATAATTTAACTTTGTTTTGGTGGGATTTTAGGCTAGTTCTTAGTGCTCATGAGGTTTTGATTTTGGTTGGGTTGTGGAATTCTAGTAACAGATGGACAGAGTAAGGCTTTCAAGCCATTGGGATATGGAGTCAATAAAAGGATGGCTTAACTGGATCAGATCAATCAAAAGGAAGAGCTCACGGGGCAGGCTAACAAAGAGAAAGGAAAATCTTTGGGTTCTAATGGATGAGGTAGTCCTAACCAGGGTGAGAGGGAAATGAAAAATCCTTAGACCGGGATCAAGATGAAGAGAAGGAAGTGATGATGAGCAAAGAGAAACTAAGAATCATTTACTATAGACCTAGGGGGAAACAACAGAAGTAAGGGAGAAATTAAGAATTCCCAGTCTAAGATAGTTTAGCAAAAAACATTAAGAATGTAAACAGTCAAGACAGAGAGCACTCAAGCCAGTTCTGAAATACCATTCCTAGTTTAACATTTAGATTTCATAGTGACACATATGAATATTAATAAACATAAGAGAAACAATAATACACATGAGAGAGAGAGAAAACTTATTTGATTTCCGCTTTACACAAGAATCATGTGAAATGTCTTTACTTTATTCCTTGATCTAGCAAGCCAATCTAGTCTTGAGTACAATAGCTCCTTAGCTTGAGAAGAAAATCTATAGAAATGTCTTTGAATCCACACTAAAAACTTTGAAAGGTGAAGTATTTATACAAAAAGTATTTACGAAATATCTTAAAACAATATGAGAATTAATCTAGGAAATCAAAATGTCTTCAAGCATGAAGATAGAGATAGATGGAAAATTGTATCATGCTATCCATTTTATTGGGGTTGTGCGGCTGTTGCAATTGAACTTGAGTCCTTTTAAGCTGGCTGATATGTGTATGCTGGAATCTCCTTTGTCTTTAATTTTTTGCTAATACTCTTTAACCTGTTACTCTTTGACCCTGTTTATTTGTCCTTTCACCTGCCTTTAGATTTACTATGGTAACTTATAGTAAATCTGTCATTGATAACCACCATTAATTTTCAGGCAACTTTACCTTGAGCATCCTTCAATATATATCATCTACCTCAGTGTATTTGGCAAGATTTGTCTTGGTGACAAAGAGATGCTTCACCTCATGCTCTAGGAAGAAAATTTTCCAAAGTATCGTATGATACTTTCCCTGTTGGCAATGCTTTGACTCCTCAAGTGCTTACCTGTTCCTTGGGCAATTTCTCTAATTTGTCAACATAGTCCAACTGGGTCATAAGT
This sequence comes from Pinus taeda, assembly GCA_000404065.3. NCBI lineage: Eukaryota > Viridiplantae > Streptophyta > Pinopsida > Pinales > Pinaceae > Pinus > Pinus taeda. The sequence goes on from APFE030982708.1 coordinate 26,879, forward strand.
TTGTCATTGATTACCATGGTATCGGGAAGTCCTTTACTTATCAAAATTTGAAGTATTGCCATGAATATATCAATACCAACCTGCAAGTCATGGCATTTTTTCTCTAAGTTAAGCATAAGGTTTCTTTTAGAGAGAACCAATTTGATTTTAATGACGGTTTCTATTATTTCTTCCACACCAAGCTCATCTAGTTCATGCTTATTCTTGCTGTTCAAGAAATGGATGAGTTGATTAGCTTCCTTAGGTTGGTCTCCTAGGTCTTCCTTTAGCTTCTGTATTTCTTTGGTGGCCACTTTCACTAGTTTTGTTTGCTTGAATATTACTTGAACTGATGGCCAAACATCATTAACAGAGTCAATGATATTGGCCCAGAGCATCTCCTTAGTTTGTCCTAGTGGCTTTTGCAATGTTAAATCTTTTTCAAGGAACTTTATCCTCTCACCCATCCTTAGGGTTTCCTATGTTTCTTCTTTTTGTTGTATTTCAGCAAGTTGACAGTCAGTTTCTAAGCTTGCCACTTTATCCTTAAGCTTTTTTAGTTTTGTATCCTGGATGGACATTTCCTCCATGGCTTTTTCTAACTCTGTTGTTTTCTCTATTAAAGTACTTATCATTGTACACTCTATTGTGACTGGAAGTGCTGTAGCAGGTGGAGCTGTTGGTGATAAAGAGAATGCCAATGTTGAGGAAACTGCAGTAGGCACTATGGGAATAACAGTACGTGGAGTGGTGGGTGGCCAACTCACTCTGTTTAGACTAAATCATTGTGTCCAACTCTTTCTCAGTTTCTTTCAGCTGATCATTTAGCTTAAGGACCAAGTCCTTAAGCTCTTCTTGTTCCTTTTAAGTTTCTAAGACTTCTGTTGTTTGTCAATGATGAAGATGTGGAATTTTGAGCTACTGTTCCAAAGCAGCTATGTCATCATTCTTCTTATTAATTAACCTTTCTCTAGATTTCACATCTTTGGGATCATGTCCCAACTCTATGATTAAGTCCTCCAAGGACTTGATTCTGGTATTCTTGGCCTGTGAGGAGGCCTTTTCTAGTTGAAACTATGCTGATATATTATTTAGCAAATTTTGTAACTAGTGGGTTGCAATGGCTTTGCTTGTCAACTTGGAATATACCATTTCTCCTACCTGTTTATGCAATTCAATCCGGTCAATAGGATGTATGTCCTTTGCCAACACTTCAAAATCTATCTTCTCGTAATCAGTTGCAGATCCAGGCTGCTGAGTGGTGGGATTTAGGAAAGTCATCTACATTTTTCCTTCTTTCACATCAAAGATTGAAATAAGCCTTGTTTGGTTGGTGGGAGCCATTTTTAGGTACTGTGCATAGCATTGAGCTTTTAACCTTTCATTCCTGGCCTTTATTTCCTTGTGCTTTTCTCTGATATCCTAGTCTTAGTTAGCTGGAATCCTTAATGAGGACACTTCCACACTTTAATATTTTTCCAACATCTTAGCATGTGATGTAGAAGGTTCTTGCATTCCTCTAGAGGGAGTAGCATGCCTGCTCCCTTCTCTTTCTGTGCTTGTGGCTCCAACTTCTATGAATTCTTGCTTAGAGAAAGGATTTAATCTTTGCCTTTTGACATACATTTGTGAAATGACTCTGCTTGAAGGAGTGACCTCCTCCCTATCTCTTTTGAGGTTTCTCTCCTAATTTAGAGGAGTCTGTACAATAGGGGGAGTACTCATGATGGGCTCTAGCATTCTTATTTGAGACAATTCTTCTGATAAGTCTAGTTGTTCTGACTCTTCTTGCACCTGGGGTCTTTCTTCTGCTTGTTGTTCACTGTGTGCCTGTAATTCCCTTTGTGATTGAGATTCTCTTGGCACTTGTATGAAAGAAACTTCATCAAGCCTCTTCTCTATATCAATTAATGCATTTTCAATAGCAACTTTAGTGCTATTTTTGTCCACCAGAGTATTCTCCACCGATTCCAACTGATTGGAATATTTTTCTATCTCAGGGATTATGTGGTGCATATAGGGAGACAACTTGTTTTTCTGTCTTCTATTGTGGATGAAATCAAAGGGGTCATATCTCCATATGAAGCTTTGTTTCAGTTTGAGCCTTTGAAGGATTTCTTCTACTTCACTTCCGGCTTCTAGACTATTGCACACAAAGGGGCCTAGTTGATCTTTGATTTTGGGTTGAGCCTTCTTTTTGGCTTTCACAAAATGTACCTCATCTGAGTTGATTATCTATCTATAGTACTCCAGAGAAAATAACCTCATTGGGAGGTATCTGGGTAACTTGTATGGTGCTAACTCATAGCCATCAATCCTAATTTCAGTGTGATTTTGGTACAAGTACCAATCTCCCACTTTGTGTTGTTTTGATAGCTGCAAGATCCTCCTAATGTCTAAACTAATTCTTGGAGTATTTCCTAGCAGCATTGTCACTACCAGATATACAGAAAGGTCTATGAAGTCTGTTTATGGATATGGTGATTCATATTTGTGGACCAAAGGAGTCCAAAAGACCACTGACCTAGGGTGTCCTCTGGTATCGACATTTTGAAGAGTAAATGGGAATTTATCAGCTTGATAATATAATAAAAGGTGGTACAAAACTAAAGAATACTTAAACACTCTTTCATTATCCATTATAAAAAATTGTTCATGCATCCTATCAGATATGTATTTGGCATAATCATGCATGACAGTAGGGGGTTGTCCTGGAGTGAAGATGGACATGAAGGCTAGAATGATTTCATCAATATACTCATTGGTAGTATGGCCTAAGACACTAGATATCAATGACATAATGTCCTGGCCAAGTTTAGAAAATATGGTCCACATGTATGGGGGAGGATCCTTTGGAATATGTTTCTCTTCCACAATAAAGGTTTGGAATATTTTAGCAAGTCTAGCAGTGGTAAGCTTGGGAAATTGGTCTAGCAGGTCTCCAGTGGAAATAGGGGTTAGATTTTGTCCTAGTAGCAACTGGAGCATTTCATTGATGGATTTAGCAGTGATGGTAAAGAGTACATCTTGGTTTGGAGACATCACTACTCTTTGACTGGGGTTGTAATTGGTATGGCAATAATGAAAAATTTCAAGGAAGATATGCACCTTTGGAAACTAGTACTTGGGAAAATTGGGTTCCCAAATCCCAATTTGGTTAGCTTGGTTTAGGTATTGGTCCCTATATTTGTAGTATAGTTTAATAGGGGATTCACGGAAAACAATGTCCTTGATTTGGAAATCTTTATCTGCCAAAGGGAGATGGTCTAAATCCAGATGGGGAGTGGTAATTGGTCGGACATCCATTGCAACTGGAGCAACCATTCTTAGTTCTTGTGGATTTAAGAATGGGGAAAAGGGTTTTCAGTCAAATTGGGGCAATTTGGTTCAATTACAGAGTAGTTTGGGGTTGCTGTGGAGTTCTTTTACTTAATAATTTCAAGAAAATGAGTAACATGTTTAAGAATGAGATAGGGTTTCTCAGTGTATTTGGATAAATACCTCGAATTTTTGGCTCTGGCGAGTTGACAGACAACTATGCATGGTTGCACAAGTTCTGTTTTAACCGGAGGGTCGACTAGAAGTTCAATGGCTTCTGCAGGTTGGCAATTGGACATGGGTTGGCAGTTGAATGTAGTATGTCACGTGCATGGAGGTTTGGAGCACTCTTTCACGATAGAACAAAAGATAATGAGTTTTTTAGTTTTATTTCATAAAGTCAATAATTTCGTGGGAACATGGGGAATGGTACGTTTGGCTTCTAGCAGGAGATGTGACTTTTTATTGTCTAGCGGGAGGCAATAAGCGGGTTTGATCGCACCTCTTTAGTGGCTAGCGTGGTTTCGGGGGGAGGCTGCCTGATGCTACTCATCAGGTGCCACGTAGCATCAGGTAAAGTTCGAGTGCTGGAGGTCGCCCGATATGGTTAATAACCGTTGGACTGAATGGGGGGTGATTGCACGGTGATCGGGGTGGGGATTTTGTATGAAGCGAAATGGAGGGCCCCGACCAACATTTAAGCATGGAGAGTTTAATAAAATGGTGGTTTAAGGTGGGTTTAGGGATTTGGGGGTGATTTGATTGGCGGAGGGTTAGATTATTAATTAACCTCAAATCGGCTAATTAACTCTTTTAGTTGGGTTGGTTTATTACAAAGTTTACGTTTCAAACTTTTGGGATGGCGTATTAATATAAGGTTTTACTTTATAACTATATGGGAAAGGGTTTTATTTATTTTAAAGCTAAAAGTTTAATAATGAAAATGAAGAAGTGTTGAAGTGTAATGTATTTCATTCATTTTCTATTGTCATAAACACATTATATTTAGGCTTAAAGTATTTTTCGATTTTTTGAGAAAAGGGGTCTTCTTCATGGGGCCGATCACTTTTCCTAGGATAACAAGGTTTTATCCTTAGAAAAAGGGGTTTATTAGGGTAAAATGACTTTTCCTCAGGAAAATGGTGTCTTTCTTAGGAAATGGATTTATTTGGGAATATGAGTTAATTGAAGGGGGTGAATGTCTATGAGGGGGTTTTTAGTACTTAGGACCTGTAACTCATTCGGTCGAGGGTCCGGTCCCTCCAAAAGTTAGAGAAATTCTCTCAGCCCCTTTCACTTAAGATTTTGGGTACTTAAGACTTTTTATTGGAAATTAGTTAAGTGAAAGGTGTAACGAGTGAGGGAAGTTATTCAATTTGACTTGATGGACTTGATGCATCCAATTTTCATCCATATTTAGAACTTTGATGATGAAGGTGATCAATATGCTTTTATCTAAAAATCATCACAGTTCTGCAACCTTTCTTCTATTTACCCACCTACTCCTCCTACCATTTTTACTTCTCTTTATTAGGGTTCACTTAAGCTGGAAAACCCTGATCAAAACATTTTCTTTTATTTTAAAATAGTAATCTAACTAAGTCTAACCTTATTACATCCAAGGGTTGATATTAAACAATTAAGCTCCTTTTTATTTACTCTACCTATCTACTTATCTGCCAAGGTTACATTGTTTGGTCAGATTTTATTCTCTATTTATAAACATGAAATAGCCAAGTTTAAAAATTTTTACTATCACGGATTGTGGAGTAGGTTACAAACAGCACACAATCATTTATTCTGCATAAAAGTAACTAGGAGTGGCATTTTGACTTGCTCACTTTCATGGTATTTTCTTTTCTTGGGGTTCATATTTTTCATCTTTTTGGACCTTTTTTATTCTTTTGTCCTTTGATTTTTCTTTTAGGACATACCCTCTTTACATTTTTTTAATTTTTTGAATATGGAAAACATTTGAAAAAAGCAAAGGTATGTACATATTACATGTTTAATCTCAACCACTCAAAAATTATGACTCATATTGGTATAGGAACCTAATAGTGGTTCCACTTGGGGATGGCATTTCCTTGTGAAACATCAAGGACTTGTAGATCAATGGCCTTTTGAATTGTTGTGATGTTCTATGCAACCTTCTCCCTTTCACTTTCCTACCTTATTGATATTTATGATAGTGAAACCTTTAAAGCTCAGGGCCTTCTCTTCGGGCTTCAACTCCAAAAATTACCATCCAATCAACACTAAACTTTTTTTGAAAATAAAATATGTACAAGTGATTAGTGAAATCAATAACTATGATCTATGTAGTGCTTAAGAATTCAACCATTAACTGGTCCTCCTTCTATTTATGTGCCATCCAATTCTTTGAGGAAAAAAGCATTATTTCCCCTAAAAGCATAAATGATATAAGGGTCTTTTCATAGGAAGTCAAACTTCCCATGTTTATGTTTATCCTTCCTTCTTGAGTGCCATTTCAAAACTTCATCTCCTAGGTAAAAATCTTCTACCTTAGTCCTTTTGTCGAAAGCTTTCTTGATCCTTTCCTACACAACTTGGGATTTGATATACACTTCTTCCCTAGTTTGTTGTAAGTGAATTGTCTGGTTGATTCTTATTTGAATATCATTTGGCTCAACTTGCACCTCTTGGAGTAATTTCATCACTGGTGTTCCCAAGGAAGACAGGAAAAAAACCTCCATTCCATAAACTAATTGATAAGGACTGGTGCCAATGGATTTCTTTGTGGTTATCCTATCTGCCCACAAGACATTTACTAGCTTCTTGTTCCAAGTTTTCTTGTTATCCTCCAACAATTTTTTTATGATATTCACTAAACTCTTGTTGGAGGACTCTGCTATTCCATTCCCTTGAGGGTAATAAGCTTTAGAGTGACCCAGGGTTATATGATACTTATTACTGAAATCAATCATTCTTTTAGATTTGAAAGTTGTTGCATTGTCAATGATGATTTTGGTGGGACATCCGAATCTAGACAAAATGTTGGCCTCAAGGAAGTTTATTATGATAGTATTAGTGGCCTACCTTGATGGTATGGTTTCTATCCGTTTGGTAAAATAATCTGTAGAAGTGAGAACCATTTATGTTGGACAGAGGAAGGTGGATGGATTTCACCAATGAAGTGTAGACCCCACTGTTGAAATGGTGCTTCAACAAATATTGGATTCAAGGGTAATGGTAAAAGTTTTTTCTTTCCTTAAAAATTTGACATTTTATGACATGAGGTTACAAATTTCTTTATATTAGAAAACAAAGAGGGCCAATAAAAACTGGCTTTTAGGATCTTGTTAGTTGTGGTTTTTTAGTAAGGATGTCCCCCACAATCACCTACATGAAACTCCTATAATATTTTGTGAGATTCTTCTTTTAATAAACAATTAAGAAGGATGCCTTCATAATTTTTCCAAAATAAAGCATTGTCAACTATGAAAAACTTAAAATATTTCATTTTTAAGAACTTACTTTTAGTCCTAGATAATTCAGGAGGAGCTTGTAATTTTTTTGGAATGTATATAATGTCATCATACAATGGTGAGTCAGTAAAGGATTAGCTGATCGGTGGAGTTGCCATCTCCTCTTCATTATCCAATTCTACAATAAAATTTATGCCTAGGGCCTGACAATTCGATTCCGCCATGACCTTGGATAAAACTTATCCTTTGATCAATTTTGTAGGTTTAATTTTTAAGTCATAATCTAATAGAGTAGCTATCCATTTCCCTCTCTTCCCATCTGGACCATCATGTGTTAGGATGTCTTTGACTACAGGATTGGGAACATAAGCTATTACATGAGAATATAGGTAAACTCTGAAATCTTTGATGGATTTGACTAAAGCAAAAGCTTGCTTTTCCATTATATTGTACTTTAAAGTTGCATCCCTCAGAGCTTTGCTAAAGAAGGCAATGGGTTGTTAAAAACCCTGATCATTCTTCTGCAGTAGGACTGCAACAATTATGTGTTCTGAGGTGAACGAAAATATAGTGAAATTCCTATCAAACATTGGACTGATTAGAACTAGTGTTTGTGTCAAGGCTAGCTTAATATCTTCAAAAAACCTCTTAGCCTCAAGTGTCCATTTCATAGTCAACTCATTTTTCAATGTTATTTAATAATCTAACTAGTTTTACTAAGTTATAAATCTTCTAAGAAAGTTTATTTTACCTAAAAAGGCTTATAGTTCTCTGATGCTCCTAGGATGTGGTATCTATAAGATGGTTTCAATTCTTGCTAGATCTATCTGAATACCATATGTAGAGATTATGTAACATAATAGTTTTCCCTCCAACCCAAATAAAGATTTTTTAGGATTCAAAGAAATTCCATACTTCCTACACTTAGTGAAGACCTGCCTTAGATGATCTAGGTGTTGTTCATCAGATTTAGAGAATATTGTGATATCATTTAAGTATATTACAAGGAATTCATGGATTTCCTTAGCAAAAGCTATATCCATAGCTCTTTGAAAGGTGGCCCCTGCATTCTTTAATCCAAAAGGAATCTTCACATACATGAAAGTGCCCCAAGGAGTAGTGAATGTAGTTTTTGCCTAGTCTTCTAGGTGGACTAAGATCTGATTATAACCAGAAAACCCATTCAACAATGAGATTCTGGTTGAACCTACTACCGTCTATAATATGTGATCCATTTTGGGAAGAGGGTAGTTGTCCTTGAGTGAAACTTTATTGAGATTCCTAAGGTCAACACATAATATAATTTCACCAGTTTTCTTTCTTGTGGGTACCAAATTAGAAACCTAATTTGAGAGTTTAATTGGTGCTATGATCTTGGCTTCATACATTCTTTTGATTTCCTTTTCAATAGAAGGCCTTAAAATAGGATTAATCCTTCTAAGCTTCTGCCTAAAAGGTTTCTTGTTTTCTTTTAGGGAGATAGTGTGTTGTATTATGCCGGTGTCATAGGAATTTAGGTCCTCATAACTCCAAGCAAAAACATCTTGGAATTCCTTTAGCAGTATTATGTATTTCACCTTTTCATTAGGAGGTAAAGACTTTAAAAGTTTTATGAATTTAGGATTTTCCTCAGAGCCTATGTTACACTCCTCTATGTCTGATTTTAAGGGTTCCATTTTCGGCTTTCTAGGGACATCGTTTGAATCAAACAAATCCTCTAAAAGAGTTAATCCTTTGGGTAAAATGTTATCTTTGAGATTGATGATTTCAGAGTCTTTGTCAATTATCTCATCAATTTCAATTTGCTTTAGGTTTTGAATATCTGATTTGTAAACTTTGTGGGATGGAATCTATCTATCTCTTCATCTTCTAATTTGTTAATTTATATTTTATCTGTAAAATCAAGGTCTAATGTTATGTCAATATCTATGTTGCTATTTACAAATTATTCCTCTAAAGTTAGAAAAAAAATTATTTATTGATCATTAGTGAATACTTGCCAGTTTTTCAATTTGTCAAGGGTAGTAGGTCTGTGCCTAACCTCAGCAGTGTACTAATGGTTAGGTTGAAATGGTAACTTACAAGTTCTGGAAAACATAGCTAAACTATGAACTTGCATATTATGTTTTCTTGGGATGACTGCAAGCTTAGTTTCTAAAAAGGTATTTAATATTTCTACAACTGTTCCTCTATAAAAACCTAACCTAGGATCTCTAGTCATATATACAACATTGATTTGTTTAATAACCAACTTAGAATCTCCCATAATAGAAACTCTTATGGCTTCTAACCTTTTTACCAATTTGAGACCTAAAAGAAGTGCTTCATACTCAGCCATGTTGTTCGTGCATTTGAAGTTTAGCCTGTAAGCATGTCCCTCTGAGTGATCATTCTCTAAACTATAAATCCACACTCGTACTCCTACACCTAGTTTGTTCGTCGACCCATCAAATTCAATATGCCATAGTATTTTATGTTCATAATTCTTACTGTCTAGGGGAACAAAATCTTCTTTGACTAAGGTATCTTGATCAGCTTTATTATCTGAAAGCTCTTGAATTTGGACAATTTGATTTTCTACTACAACTACAATTTCTTTTGGTTCTGAAGTAATGTTGTTTGGAGTATTTCCTTGGTTTGGTGTAGCATTGTATAGGATGAAAGAATCGATGTCAGAATATATGGAATATATAGGAACGTTTTGAGGTCTCTCCTGGCTACTCACTTCACTACATACTTCATCAGATTCTCTATGTATAGTTTTTTAGGATGTCCAAAGAATGGAATTGTGGCATATGAAATGTCAAGTTGCAAAGATCCTTGGAGTTTGCCCCCCCATGATCTAGATAACAACATGACATATTTAGGTGGTATATGAACAACAAATATGTCTGTAAGATTGGTCCTAGTAGGGTATTGTACTAGGGAAACACACAGGTCTTTTATTATCCCTAATCACTTAACTTGACTTGAATCAAATGAAAACAGGTCCTTGTAAGGCCTAGTGATATCCAAGTTCAATTTCTCCATAATAGATTTAGGCATTAGATTGTGTGAAGCCCCAGAGTCCAGCATAACATTGTGTAGGATTTTATTGTGAATGTTAAGGCTAATGTAAAAGGGTGGTATCCCTCCTTCCACTGGTTTTCCATTAACATTGGGACCAAAAATTAGCTCAAGTTGATCATCAAATAAGTGAACAGAGTCTTCATTCTCAGTGATGTTTAAATATTTTTCTTATTTGAGATTTGCAAGTTTCATGTTTAATCAATTCTATTAAAGGAATAGAGATTTTCAGCTTAGCCACCTCTACTCCCAAATTGAAAGGAAAAGGGGATTTCTCTATTTAAGTGTTTGGAATTTTGAAAATAGGGTTTGGAGTAGATTGCTCTTCTTTTTCAGTATTTGAAGTCTCTTTTAGTGAATTTTCTAAAGTGATTTTTGGAGTTTCCTCCTCTGTCTCCTTGGAAGGGATTGAGGTGGATGGTTGATTATTAGTGGGTTAGTCATTGGTCACATCTACAATAGTGGGACTAGGAGGGTTCTGATTTGGTCTGGAGAGGATTTAGAGAGTTTTCGTAACTGGAATTTCTTTAACTTTCTCAGGTTGATTTCGTACTACTTTCTTGTTTTGGTTAGGAGTGTTAGTGTTCTTCTTACTCGTCAAATTGTTCTATTTGTGCATTTCAAAAATAGCAGAATGATACCCTTGCCTCTAATTGAATGATTCTCCTTATTGAATTTGCAACTATTGAAGCATGTGCAATTCCTCATCATCTTGAGTCAAAAAGACAGTTTCCTCTTCATCTAATCCCATTAAGTTAATTTGTATGTCTTGATCAAGTTCTTCTAAATGGGAAGTTTCAACATAGTTTTCTCGAAAAGGAGGCCTAATATTCTGACCAGGTCCATTTTTTCGAGTGTTTTGATTTTCATTCTTTCTGAAGTTTGGATTTCTCACTAGAGGTGCCTGTTGATTATCCCAATGAGGTTTCATTTCAATGTTCTCCATCCCATCGATCAGTTTTTCCATCCCTTTGGCTAGGGCATCCATTTTAAGGTCAAACGGTGAGGCTTCTTCTTTAAAGGGTGCTCTCCTTTCATTCTAACCCTAGCTCTTTTTGCTAGAAAATTAGCTTCTACATTGATTGATACACTTTGCATATCTTCTAGAGTTAGAGGGTTTCTCTCTCTAAGCTAGAATGCCATATCAGTGTCAAACCCATCAGGAAACTTTATCAAAGCTAAGCAAGGTGGGGTGTATGGTCGACTGGTATTGCATTGTATATATTGTTGAATCTAGTATAGTAATCCTGGACTGTTTCATTTGGTCCTCTCTTGATGTTTTCATATTCTGAAAGGATTTGCAAAGGGTTCTTTTTCTTTTCCCATCTATTTAAAAATTATTGGTAAAATACTTCTAAAGTTTTTATGTTGTTAGCAGGCAAAGATCTAAACCATGTCCTTACATCACCAGCTAAAGTCTGAGCAAACAGTCTCATTTGGACATCTTCGATATCAATTTCATGTAATTCAAAATGATATGTCATCTTTTTTGTGTGTTGTTGGACTGTATAGGGTCCTATGCCATCAAATTGGATGGTTTTGTTCTAGTAGTCTTGTGGCATGGCACCTAGTGGAGCAGGCAACACAAGAGGAGCATACTTGTTTTCCATGGCTCTATGTTGGGCAGGGCTAAGAAGGGGAGTTTGGGTGCTAGAAGATGATACAATGGGTAATGGAGAACTGGGAGTGATGGGTGTTTGATGGGTAATGATAGGTTGGTAGAGAAGTGAAGGTATAAATGGAGGTGAGGAATGAACTTTAGAGATGGAAGGGAACAATCATGAACTAAAGGAAGTTGAGTTTGTTTCAGAAAGCTCAGGAATCCTAATAGTAGTAAGTGATGACTAAGGGGAATTTAGAATGTATTGATCAACAGACAAGTTCTCCCTTTGGAATTAAAGTTCTGCTATAAATTCTAGATCTAGAACTATGTCATCAATTGCACTCTCAGACCTGGTTCTAAATAGGGAAAGGTCAAAATAATCATCAAAGGGAAGGTCTTCTAAAAACAACCACTCATCTAGGCAAGAATCTACTTTAATTGAAGGCATAGGATTGACTAAACTCTCCTATATTCTGGATATTCTTGAAATCAGATTAGGATTATCAAATACCCGGGGAGGGTTTGGATTAGGGTTGGCCCTATTATAATGTGTTCTCCTTGAATCCAGATTTCAAGATTTTTCTAATTATTTCTTTTTTGTGATATTTTATAAATAAATTCTAATAAACCCTTCAAGAGGCTTGAAATAAAAATTTGAATTTTCTCAAAGGTTTGTGAAAACTGAGGGTTTGAGTTCCCTAGTATGGTCACCACTATGTTATCACTCAGAAGTCTTCCCTAGATGTTATCAAAAGAAGGAATAATTAATCTTTTAGACTCAAGTTCTAGCCAACCTAAGTCTAGAGAGGGCTCTCTCTTTATAATTTAACTTTGTTTTGGCGGGATTTTAGGCTAGTTCTTAGTGCTCATAAGTTTTGATTTTGGTTGGGTAGTGGAATTCTAGGAAGAGATGGATAGAGCAATTCTTTCAAGCCATTGGGCTATGGATTCAATCAAAGGATGGCTTAACTAGATCAGATCAATCACTAGAGGAAGAGTTAATAGGGCAAGCTAGCAAAACAAAAGGAAAATCTTCGGGTTCCAATGGATGAGGTAGTCTTAACCAGGGTGAAAGGGAAACGAAGAATCCTTAGACCGGGATTAAGATGAAGAGAAGGAAGTGATCATGAGAAAAGGGAAACTAAGCATCCTTTACTATAGACCTAGGGGGAAACTACGGGAGTAAGGGAGAAATTAAGAATTCCCAAACTAAGATAGTTTAGCAGAAAACATCAAAAATTTAAATAGTCAAGACAGAGAGCAATCAAGCCAGTTCTGAAATATCATTCTTAGTTTAGCATTCAGATTTCATAGAGACGCATATGATTATTAATAAACATAAAAATAAGCAATAATACACATGAGAGAGAGAAAAATTATTTGATTTCTGATTTACACAAGAATCCTGTGAATATCTTTACTTTATTCCTTGGTCCAGCAAGCTAATCCAGTCTTGAGTACAATAGCTCCTTAACTTGAGAAGAAAATGTCTATAGAAATGTCTTTGAATCCACATTAAATATTTCTAAAGGTGAAGTATTTATACAAAAATTATTTACAAAATATCTTCAAACAATATGACAATTAATCTAGGAAATCAAAATATCTTCGAGCATGAAGATAGAGACAAATGGAAAACTGCATCTTGCTATCCCTTTTATTGGGGTTGTGCTGGCTATTGCAGTTGAACTTGAGCCCTTTATGTTGGTTGATATGTGTATGCTGGAATCACCTTTGTCTTTAATTTTTTACTGATACTCTTTAAATTGTTACTCTTTCACCTTGTTTATCTGTTCTTTCACCTGCCTTCATATTTACTAGGGTAACTTATAGTAAATCTATCATTGTTACCCACCATTGATTTTCAGGCAACTTTACCTTAAGCATCCTTCTATATATCTCATCTACCTTAGTGTATTTGGAAAATTTTGGTTTGGTGACAAAGAGATCCTTCAACTCATGCTCTAGGAAGAATATATTTTCTAAATTTTCATATAATACTTTCCTTGTTGGCAATGCTTTGACTCTTGAAGTGCTTTCCTGTTGCTTGGACAATTTCTCTAATTTTTCAACATAGTCTCGTTGGGTCATAAGTTTTTCATTGATTACCATGGGATCGAGAAGGCCTTTACTTATCAAAATTTGAAGTTTTTCAATGAATCTGTCAATACCAACCTGCAAGTCATGGCATTTTTTTCTCTAAGTTAATCATAAGGTTCCTTTTAGAGAACATTTTTTATTTTAATGATGGTTTTTGTTCTATCCTCCACACGAATCTCACCTAGTTCATGGTTGTTCTTGTTGTTCAAGAAATGGATGAGTCGATTAGCTTCTGCAGGCTAGTTTCCTAGGTCTTCCTTTACCTTTCATATTGCTTCGGTGGCCACTTTCACTAGTTTTGTTTGCTCGAATATTACTTGAACTAATGGCCAAACATCATTAACAGAGTCAATGATATCGGCCCAGAGCATCTCCTTAGTTTGACCTAGTGGCTTTTGCAATGTTAAATATTTTTCAAGGAACTTTATCCTCTCACCCATCCTTAGGGTTTTCTATGTTTCTTCTTTTTGATGTATTTGGGCAAGCCGACAATCAGTTTCTAAGCTTGCCACTTTCTCCTTAAGCTTTTTTAGTTCTGTAGCATGTATGGACATTTCTTCCATGGCTTTTGCTAACTCTGTTGTTTTCTCTGTTGAAGTACCTGTAGTTGTACACTATGTTGTGACTGGAAGTGTTGTATCCGGTGGAGTTGTTGGTGCTAAAGAGGTTGCCAATGTTGAGGGAACTACAGTAGAGGCTGTGGGAATAAAAGTCTCTGGAGTGGTGGCCAACTCACTCTATTTAGACCGAGTCAATGTGTCCAACTCTTTCTAAGTTTCTTTAAGCTAATCACTTAGCTTAAGGACCAACTCCATAAGCTCTTCTTGTTCCTTTTGAGTTTCTAAGACTTGTTGTTTGTGGATGATGAAGATGTGGAATTTTGAGCTTCTTTTTCAAAGCAGCTATGTCATCATTCTTCTTCTTAATTAACCTTTTTGCAGATTTCACATCTTTGGGATCATGTTCCAAATCTATGATTAAGTCCTCCAAGCACTTGATTATGGTATCCTTGGCCTGTGAGGAGGCCTTCTCTAGTTGAAACTGTGATGATATATTATTCAACGAATTTTTTAGCTGGTGGGCTGCAATGGCTTTACTTGTCAATGTGGAATATACCATTTATCTCGTCTGTTTATGCAATTCAATTTGGACAATAGTATGTATGTCCTTTGCTAGCACTTCAAAATCTATCTTCTTGTAGTCAATCACTGATCCAGGCTACTAAATTGTGGGCTTTAGGAAAGTCATCTGCATTTTTCCTTCTTTCACATCAAAGGTTGACATATGCTTTGTTTGGTTGGTGGGAGCCATTTTGAGGTATTGTGCATAGCTTTGAGATTTTAACCTTTCATTGCTGGCTTTTATTTTCTTGTACTTTTCTTTGATATCCTGGTCTTGGTTAGCTGGAATCCTTAATGAGGACACTTCCACACTTTGTTGTTTTTCCAAAATTTGAGCATGTGATGTGGAAGGTTCTTGTGTTCATCCATAGGGAGTAGCATGCCTCCTCCCTTCTCTTTCTGTGCTTGTGGCTCCAACTATTTCTTCTGTGAATTCCTGCTCGGAGAAAGGATTTAACCTTTGCCTTTTGACATATGTTTGTGAAATGGCTCTGCCTAAAGGAGTGGCCTCCTCCGTGTCTCTTTTTAGGTTTCTCTCCTCATTGACAGGAGTCTGTATGATAGGGGGTATACTCATGATGGGCTCTGGCAGTCTTGTTTGAGTCAATTCTTCTTAGAAGTCTGGTTGTTTTGACTCTTCTTGCACTTGGGGTATTTCTTCTGCTTGTTGTTTAATGTGTGCCTGTAATTCCATTTGTGCTTGAGATTCTCCTGGAACTTGTATGAAAGACCCTTCATCAAGCCTCCTCTCTAGATCAATTGATGCATTTTCAATAGCGACTTTCGTGCTATCTATTTCTATTGGAGTATTCTCCACCCATTCCAATTGATTTGCATATTTTTCTATCTCAGGGATTCTGTGGTGGATATAGGAAGACAACTTGTTTTTCTATCTTCTATTGCAGATGAAATCAAAGGGGTCATATCTCCATATGAAGCTTTGTTTTAGTATGAGCCTTTGAAGCATTTCTTCTATTTCTCTTCGGCTTCTTGACTATTGCAAACAAAGGGGCCTAGTTAATCTTTGATTCTGAGTTGAGCCTTCTTTTTGGCTTGCACAAAATGTACCTCATCTGAGTTGATTACCTATCTGTAGTACTCCAGAGCAAATAACTTCAATGGGAGGTATCTGGGTAACTTGTATGGTGCTAACTCACATCCATAGATCCTAATTTCAGTGTGATTTTGGTACAAGTACCAATTTCCCACTTTGTGTTGTTTTGATAGCTACAGGATCCTCCTAATGTCTGAACTCATTCTTAGAGGAGGACTTCCTAGCCGCATGGTCACTACCGATATACAAAAAGGTATATGAAGTTTGTGTATGGATATGGTGATTCATATTTGTGGATCAAAGGAGTCCATAAGACTACTGACCTGTGGTGGCATTTGGTATCAAGCTTTTAAAGAGTAAATGGGAATTTATCAACTTGATAATATAAGAAAAGGTGGTACAAAACTAAAGAATACTTAAACACTCTTTCATTATCCAATCTCAAAAATTGTTCATGCATCCTATCAGATATGTATTTGGCATAATCATACATGACAACAAGGGGCATTCTTGGAGTGAATATGGACATGAAGGCTAGAATGATTTCATCAATATACTCACTATTAGTATGTCCTAAGACACTATATATCATTGACACAATGTCCTAGCCAAGTTTAGACAATATGGTCCACATGTGCGGGGGAGGATCCTTTGGAATATGTTTCTCTTCTACAATAAAGGTTTAGAATATTTCAACAAGTCTGGCAATGGTAAGCTTGGGAAATTGGTATAGCAGGTCTCAAGTGGAAATAGGGGTTAGATTTTGTCCCGGTTACAATTGGAACATTTCATCGATGGACTCAGTAGTGATGGTAAAGAGTACAACTTGGTTTGGAGACATCACTGCTCTTTGACTGGGGCTGTAATTGGTATGGCAATAATGAACAATTTCAGGGAAGATATGCACCTCTGGGAACTGGTACTTGGGAAATATTCTATGCCAAAGTTAGGTTATCCTTTAAGAGTTGGAGAACGTTTTGTTGATGCTCGATGTGATCTTCCACTGCTTGAACCTTAGAAGTTTCTTTTAAATATGATGTGATGGATGGTGGGTGATAGCCATAAAGTTCCATAAATGGGGTCATTTTTGCTGTAGTATGGAAGGAAGTGTTATACCACCATTCAGAGAAGGGCAATCATTTGACCCATCGTGTCTTTTTATCAGATAAAAATCAATGAAGATATCTTTCCAAACGTTTGTTTACTATCTTGGTTTTCTGATCAAATTGAGGATGATAAGATGAGTTATGAGCTAACTGAGTACCGAGACAAGAAAATAATTATGTCCAAAAATTTCCAATGAAAATGGGATCTTTGTCGCTTACAATAATATTTGGGTTTCCATGTAGCTTTTGAATTGTTTCCATAAATGCAGTAGAAACTATATTGAATTTAAATGGATGAGATAATGCACAAAATTGTGCATACTTGGTAATTCTGTCAACTACCACCATGATGAGACTCTTTCCTTCGAACTTGGGTAAACCTGTGATAAAATCCATTGAAACCTCCTCCTAATATTGACCTGGAATGGATAAAGGTTGTAATAGACCTAGGGTCTTAATTGTTTCAACATTATTTCGTTTGGAAAAAAAACATTTTGCCACAAAGTTTTGAGTATTAGATTTAAGGCCATCGCAAAAAAATCCTTCTTAACCCTATGGTAAGTTTTTAAAATTATTGAGTGCCCTCCTAAGGGAGAGGCTTGAAATTCCATAATAATATTTTATTTGAGCTGGGAATTCAGACATAGGTGTAAGTTATCTTTGTACCATAACAAAACATTTTCCAAGCTAAATGTATCAAATCTACTGGGATCTTGTTGTGACTTTTGAATGAGTTCCCACACTTCTTCGTCATTCTTCCATTCATCCCTTGCTTCTTTTATCCAATTTGGTTGGATAATAGAAATGGCACAAAGCAATGCTTCCACATCCTCATCCTTTCTCGAGAGTGCATCTGTCACAACATTTTGCTTCAGTTTTTTGTATATGATTTCAAAGTCAGAACCTAACATGTTTGTGACCCATTTTTGCTCCTCTTCTAAAGATAATCTTTGTTCTAAAATATATTTAAGACTATCATGATCTGTTTTTAACATGAAATGTCTTCCAATTAGGTATGCTCAACATTTCTTATGTGCATGTAGTATTTCCAACATTTCCTTCTCATAAATAGTTTTGTGTAAATACTTTCCTTTGACTGGACAACTTTTGAAAGCAATGGGTCTTTCTTATTGCATTAAAACAACACCAATTCCATTTCCTGAGGCATCAAATTACCTCTTTAAGATGTTGAAAGGACTTCGTTGCTTCTGGAGTCCATAAAAATGCATCTTTCTTCAATAATGTTGTTAGAGGTGTTTCTATTCTCCCATAATTCTTAACAAAATTGCGATAATACTCTATCAACCTAAGAAATCTGCATAGATGCTTTATGGATGTGGGGAGTTTCCATTCCTTAATGGATTTCATTTTGTTAGGGTCTACCTTAACACCTTCATGGGATAGAATATGACACAGATATTCCTCCTCTTGTACTCCTAAGAAACATTTGGAGCCTTTTGCATATAATTATTTCTTCTCCAATAGTTTGAGTTCCCTGTCAACATGTTGAACATGATCCTTGCAATACTTTCTATAGATTAGTATATCATCAAAAAATACTAACACAAATTTTCTAAGGAAGGGTTTGAAAATGGAATCCATCAAACCTTTCAATGTAGAAGGTGCATTAATAAGGGCAAAAGGCATGACCAAAAATTCATAATGACCCTCATGAGTTCTAAATTTCGTTTTCAGAATGTCTTTAGTCTTCATCCCGATTTGATGATATCCTAAATGAAGATCCAACTTGGTGAAGTAAATTGATCCATGAAATTTATCTAATAGTTCATCAATTACCGTAATGGGAAATTTATCTTTAATAGTGAGCTTGTTGATCTCCCTATAATCTGAACACATGTGCCATGATCCATCCTTCTTGTGCACCAATACTATTGTAGTAGAGAAAGAACTTTGACTATGTTAAATTATACTAGCCTCTAGCATTTCTGCAACCATACATTCAATTTCACTCTTTTTGGCATATAGATATCTATAAGGCCTAATGTTTGGAGGAACACTTCCTGGAATCAAATGAATAGCATGATTATGATCATGAATAGATGGGAGAGCTTTGGGAGTCTCAAATACCTTGGAATGATTGTGCAATACTTTTTGGAGATCTAGAGAAATAGATGATTTCTATGTGGGAACCTCTAGTGAACATAATTGTGCAATTACTCCTCATTGTTCTTTCTTTAGAATCTTTTTCATTCCATTAGAGTTGATTATCATTCTTCGTTTCCCCGTGATACCTCTTAATTCAACTTCCTTTCCTCCTGAATAAAATTTCATGAAAATTTCTTGAAAATTAAAAGCTATTGTACCCAAGGATTGTAGCCATTGGACTCTTAGGACAACATCAGCACCACCCATTGGAATGGAAAGCATTAGGCTATTCAAAACATATTCTCCCATGGATAGCTTGATATTATGGCACTTTCTAGAGAAATTTATGTTCCTCTACTTGTAAACATCACTTGACACTCTGGTGTTGGATATAGGAAGAAATTCAATTCCTTGGCTATCTTACAATGAATAAAATTATGGGTACTCCCTGAACCAATCAACAGTATTTCCTTTTTCTTCTTGATATGTCCTTCTATCTTGATAGCTTGAGGAGTCGTAATTCTATCTAATGCATTACAAGATATGGTCAAATTCATTTCTTATTTCCCTAGGGTTTGTTCATGGTGTATATCCTCTTCTTTTGACATTTCTTGTTCCTTTTCTTCCTCCTCTTCATAATCTATGTAAAATAATTTATTCTCAACATACTTATGACCTCTAGTGTATATTCTATCACAATTTTATCATATCCATTTTTCTTTTTTTTCTTCCAATTGTTGGGGTGTCAACCTTGTACACTGTGGAAGGTTGGGGGAAACAACACTTCCCTCCTGATAATTGTGAGTGTTAGTCTTCCTTGTTGCCATAATTTTGCTATCCATTTTTCTTTCCAACTTGAATGGCTTCTCCAATGAGTTAGGTTCCCAAAGGTGAACTTCATGTTGGATTTTATCGTTTAAAGTCCCTATGAACACATCAATCATATGCTCATCTAGAATATATTTTGCCCTTATATTCAGTTTTTGAAAGTCTCAATGTGCTCCATCATTGAACCCTTTCATTTGAGGTTTATCAATTCGCTAAAAAAGTGTTTCTTTTTGTATCCTCATAATGTGATATCATTTCTTCCATAAAAATTGCCCAAGTGACAATTTATTTATGAGAGAAAAGCCATCGATACGATACAAATTGATTTGGTTCCAAATATAAATTTGCAATGCATAATTTTTTATGTTTTTCACATTATGGAGATCAAAATATATCTCCATCTATAGTATCCACGTTATAGGATCCTTGCCGTCAAAATTCCTCATATTGATCTTTGGAACATGGTGGGTCTTCAATCTAAAGTTAGAGTCTATGAAATCATGATTAACATTTCTTTTGTTCTCATCATGAGTTTCCTTTACTACCCTTTCACCATTAGTAAGCATTTCTTGTAGCAACCTAGTCAAATTGATCTTCAAATCTTCCATGTCGCTTTTCAATTTTTCTTCTATACCATCCATCTTATCTTCCATGCCATCCATATTATATTCCACACCATCCATCTTAGCTTCCATGCATCCATCTTAAATTGAACTCCATTCATATTAGCTTCCACTCCATTCATCTTAGCTTCCACGCCTTTCTTTTAAACTATAAATCTTAGCTTCTGTTACCTTTTGTGAGAGTGAAATTTCTTGCACTTGGTCTCGTAATTTTGGTATATCATGTTGCATTTCTTCCTCTTCTTCCTGATTCATGCTAGATATTTCAAGTTTCTTACTAGGTGTTTCCATTTTCTTTCTTCAGGGCATAAATTAATTCTAATTATTCTTCACTATGCCCTTTGAATTTCAAACTAAGTTTTCAACCCAAACTTATGCAAAATTTTAAAAAGACTACACACATTTTTTCACTTTGTAGAAGCTAAATATTGAATATGTTGGATATCTCTAATTGCGGAACTCCAAGGCCAAAAATTTCTTGTTGGAGTAGCCCCTTGAGTCCTCTTTCCAATGCCACTAGTCTGATCAGAATTAGATTCTCCAAGAAAGAGTTACGCCTAATCTTCCAAGATAACATGATTATATAATTTTTCAATAGAGAAAACTTGTAAGACGTGCTACATGTCATTGTTTTGACCTTAGGATCTGAAAAAGATGAACATAAAACTAAAGTCCATCCTATTTCTGTAAATTCTTATGAAATTTCAATCTGATGCTCAGAGAGAAACTTATGACGATTTTCCCAAGGACACCTGTTTGGAATGTAATTCATGAGTCTGCAAAAACCCTATCTTCCTTAGACCATATCTCCAAAAATATATCGAGACAAGATCGGAAATTTCTATCTGAGGTTCTAAATGATTTTGTCTCAAATTGATTTTGTGTCTAGCTTCTGAAATGTCATAGAAAAAAAGTTATACCGAAAGTTCATGATGACCTATTTAAAGTAGCAAAACCCTATAATCCAAAGCCTCTCATACTAAATCTTATAGAACCAACTCACAAAAGGATAGAAAAGAAAAATCAACGCATTAGAAATTAGCCTCTTCGAGGGGGAAACCTCCTTTACATTACACCAATGAACAATTATTCAATGATATAAATGGAAAAACCTTCTTTCTATATGTAGGAGTCTAAGGGTCACAAAATAATCTAAGCCAACATAACAATAATAATATAAGCACACAACAATAACAATAGTGAGCTTCTATGGGGTACAATAATAACAATATGGGGGCAATAGGGGCAAAACAATAATAATAAGGGTGAAAGTGACAATAGTAATGGGGAATCACTAGTATATGGGGACCTAACAGTCCTCCACAAACACAACTATGCAACTCATCTGTTACCTTGGAAATTTCTTCTTCCACTAAGCATAATAGCAGGATTCCCACATGTTCCTTTTAGTACAACTGACCATTGGAGATGATGAACTTATGTGATTTTAGCCTTAGAGCTCTATATTTTACTTTTCCAAATTTAGGTGGGCACTCCCTAAAAAATAGATAGTGAAAAACAAATTTATACCACTCAAAAACTAAGTATTTCATATAAACTTTTTATGTTGATTTTCTAATATTTCCCTATTCACCTTGTTTCTTTGATCCCCTTTTGTCAACTACAAGGATTATACCCAAGGGTTGGAAATTTTCTTCTGATAGTATATTGGCTAATCCCTGCCCTTTTATCAATTTGGCAGGCTTGACCTCCATGTCATACTCCTGAATCTTAGCTATCCATTTCCCCGTCTTTCCTTCATTGTCTCCCTGTGTGGGGATGTCCTTAACAACAACAATGGGAATATAAGTGATTCTCTTAGATTGAAAAATATGGGTTCAAAAATATTTCAGGGCATTCCTTAATACTTGAAAGAAAAATGCAATCGATTGTTCCTTCTCTTCATAATTTTTCTGCAACAAAACAATTTCCGTAATGTTAGGAGATGCAAAATAAAAGATGAGAAGAAATGGCCTTTAGTAATTAGGGCTAGCCAAAAATGGGACTTATCCAAGGGTCCTCTTAATCCTAGAGAATGATTGTCTCACTTCAACAGTCCACTTGACTTCCTTGTCTTTATTTAGCATATTTGTAATCTATCTTACAATCTCAAGATAGTTAGGTAAAAACCTCATTAGGAAATTTATTCCACCTAAGAAAACGTGTATCTTCTTTTAATTTATTGGAAAGGGAATGTTATTAATTGTTCCTACCCTTTTTGGGTCTACTTTACTCCTCCTATTGATGCCATGCGCCCCAACAACTTTCCTTCACTTAGAGAAAATTATGACTTCTTTGGATTTAGAGAATAGCCAAACTTCCTACACTTTTCAAAGGTAATATGAAAATCCTAGAGATGTTCTATTGGGACCCTACAATACTAGTGATTACTCAATTAATATTGTAGTTGCATCCCTTATTAATATTGTTGTGCCCCTATTATCCCCATATAGTTATTATTGTGCCCCATAGAATCCCTCTATTGTTATTTTTGTGGCTTTATATTATTATTGTTAGGTCAGCTGGGTTATATTGTGACTCCTTAGACTCCTATATATAGAAAGGAGGTTTTGTCATTTGGATCATCCAAGAATTGTTCATTTATGTAATGTAAATGAGGTTTCCCCCTCGAAGAGGCTGAATTCTAAGGCGTTGATCTATCATTTCTATCTTTTCTTGAGGTGGTTTCATAACATTTGGTATCAGAGCTTTGGATTCTAGGGTTTCGCTGCTCCAAATAGGTCATCGTGGCATTTCTGCTATAAATTTTTTTTCGCCAAAGTTTCGGAAGCTAAAAAAAGACCCATTTGAGAAGAAATCGCGCTAAATCTCGGGTTCGAATTTCAGAGCTTTTCGCACTATGTTTGCAGAGATATGATCTGAGGAAGTTGGTCTTTTTGCAGACTCTTGAATTACATTCCAAACAGGTGACCTGGGGAAAATGGTCATAACTTTCTCTCTGAGCATCGGATTGAAATTTCATAAGAAGGTATAGAAAGAGGACGGACTGTAGTTTCTTGTAGATATTTTGCAGAGCCAAAGGTCAAAACAGTGACACGTGGCACATCGTACAAGTTTACTCTACTGAACTAGTCTATAATCATGTCATTGTGGGATATTTTGCATAACTTTACCTTGGAGAATTCAATTTGGATCATACCGGTGGCATTGGAAAGAGGACATAGAGGGCTACTGTAGGTTGTAATTTCAAAACTAGATGATCCGAAAGTACGGAGATACATCAGAGGCAATATCGAGCTCCTACAAAGTGAAAAAAGTAGTGTAGATTCTTTTAAATTCTTTCTTAAGATTGGTTTGAAAATTTATTTTGAAGGAATTAAAAGGGAATAGTAGAGCATTATTATCAGTAATTGATGCCTCGAGGAAAGAAAATGCAAACACCTAGTAAGCAACCTGAAAGCTCTAGCCTGACTCATGAAGAAGAGGAAAATGCTACATGATATATCAAAATTACAGGAACAAGTGCAACAAATGTCATGCTCACAAAAGCTAACAGAAGCTAAGATAAATGGCATGGAATCTAAGATAAAGGGCATGAAAGCTAAGATGGATGATTTGAAGATAGATTTGAAGAGAGACATGGCCGATTTGAAGATAGACTTGAAGACAGACATGGTAGATTTGAAGACAGATTTGACAAATTTTCTACAAGAAATACTTACTAATGGTGAAAAGGTTGCAAGGGAAACTCATGATGTGAACAAAAGAAATTTTAATCATGATTTCTTAGACTCTAAGGTGGGATCTAAGACCCACCATATTCCAAAAATTGATATGAGGAAGTTTGATGGCAAGGATCCTGCAACATGGATATTATAGATGGAGCAATTTTTCGATCTCAAAAATGTGCAAAACACACAAAAGGTACGTATTGCAACTTTATATTTGGAACCAAATTAGTTTGTATGGTATCAATGGCTTTGCTCTCGTAAACGAATTATCACTTGGGTAATTTTCACGAAAGAATTGACAGCACATTATGAGGATACAAAAAGCAGCACCCTTTTTAGCCAATTGATAAGTCTCAAACAAAGGGTTCAATAATGGAGCACATTGAGGAGTTCCAAAAATTGAACATAAGGGTAAAAAAAAAATTCCAGAGGAGCATAGGATTGATGTGTTAATAGGGACTTTAAAGGATAATATCCAACATGATGTTCGCCTTTGGGAACCTGATTCATTAGAGAAGGCATTCAGGTTAGTAACAAAAATGGAAAGCAAACTTATGGCAACCAGGAAGCATACCAATCACAACTATAAAGATGGAAGTGTTGTTACCCCTAACCTTCCACAACCTATAAGGTTGACACCACAACAGTTGGAAGAAAAAAGGGAAAAGGGGCTTTGTTACAGTTGTGATAGCAAATACACTAAAGGTCATAAGTGTGCTGAGAAGAAATTATTCTACATAGATTGCGAAGAGGAAGAAGAATAGGAGCAAGAAAGGTCAAAAGAATAGGATATACTCCAGGAACGAAGCCTAGATGAGTAAGAAATGAATCTGACCATATCTTGTAATGCATTGGTGGAATTACCACTCCTCAAACCATCAAGATAGAAGGACAAATCAGGAGGAAAAAGGTAATAGTGTTGATTGATTCAAGAAGTACCCACCATTTTATTGATTGTAAGGTAGCAAAAGAATTGAATTTCTTCTTATATCCAATACCAGAGTGTCAAGTGATGGTTGCAAATGGAGGAATATTAAATTTCTCTAGAAAGTGCCATATTATCAAGCTATCAATGGGAGAATATGTATTGACTAGCCCAATGCTTTCCATTCCAATGGGAGGCGTTGATGTTGTACTAGGAGTCTAATGGCTACAATCGTTCGATAATATAGCTTTTAATTTTCAAGAACTTTTCATGAAATTTTTTGTGGAAGGAAAGAAAGTTAAATTAAGGGGTATTGTAGGGAAATCGAGAAAGATAATTAGATCTAACGGTATGACAAAGCTTCTAAAAAAGGAACAAAGGAGTGTAATTGCACAATTATGTTCGCTAGATGTTTCCACATTGGAATCATTTATTTATTTAGATCTCAAAAAAGTCTTGAACAATCATTCCAAGGTATTTGAGACTCCCAAAGTTCTCCCACCTATTTGTGATCATGATCATGCTATTCATCTGATTCCAGGAAGTGTTCCTCCAAATATCAGGCCGTACAGATATCCTTATGCCTAAAAGAGTGAAATTGAATGTATGGTTGCAGAAATGCTAGAGGCCAGTATAGTTCAACCGAGTCAAATTTCTTTCTCTACTCCAGTAGTATTAGTGCACAAGAAGGATGGATCATGGCGCATGTGTCCGGATTATAAGGAGCTCAACAAGCTAACTATTAAAGATAAGTTTCCCATTCCTGTCATTAATGAATTACTAGATGAATTGAATGGATCAATTTACTTCACCAAGTTGGATCTTCGTTTAGGATATCATCAAATCAAAATGAAGACTGAAGACATTCCAAAAACAACATTTAGAACTCATGAGGGTCATTATGAATTTTT
>APFE030982708.1:68139-176253 GCA_000404065.3 Pinus taeda
GGAGAGTGCTACTAGAATAATGTAAACTTTGAAACAGGAACTAACACTGTTACCCATTTCATAGTGATAGCAAAAAAGTGACCCAATTTTGAAAAGGGGCAATGTAGAACACATATTTTTTTTAGAGCATAGTTTTTGGCACTTTAAAATTTTTTATGTACATTATGTTTTAGAATGTTAGTGATTTGCATGCTAATTTAAAAAAGTGGTGATTCTACATCATGCCCCTTTTTAAAAGACCTATTTTTTTACTTTAAATTTTCTAATATACGAAATGTAAATAATTATTTTCTAAATTTAACAATTTTTGACACTTTAAATTTTTAATATATTAAGTGTGGATATTCTTTTAAATGTTACATTTTTTTACGCTTCAAAAAAAATTATGTCAAAATAAAAAAAAAATTATCTCAATAAACCATAAAAAAAATTGGAAAAAAAAAACTAAAAAATTAAATAACTAAAAATAGCAAAATTTTAAAAAAAAAGCGTTAACAAAAAACTTAAAAAAAAATAAAAACAAAAACTATAATTTTAAAAATATAGAAAATAAACAAAAAGCCAATAAAAAATATTAAAAAATTTGTTAAAATCCAAGAATTAAAAAACATAAAAAAAAAACAAAAATATACTCAAACTAATAAAAATAAAACCAAAAAACAATTCAAATTAATATATATTAATTATAAACAATCAAATTCAATATATTTATATATAGAATAAAAAATAAATAAACATAAAACATTTTAAATTTCATATATATAGATTTAAAAAAAAAAAAACCATATAAAAATTAGAAAAACATATATTTCAATTTTTAAAAAAATAAAAAAAATGTAAAAACTTAAAAAACATTAATATTTACAATTAAAAAATTTAAAAAGATATATGAATGCAGCTTTGTCGCCCAAGGCCGCACCCCCATGGGTGGTCGGGCAGTGGTTATCCGATTCTAAGAACTGGATAGCCACTCCCATGGGCGACTGGGTGCTAGTTACTTGATTCCGAGAATCGGACAACCACCGCCCAGCCAACCACAGAGTTGCACCCCGACGGGCGGCCAAGCAGTGGCTATCTGATTCTCGGAATCAGATAACCACAACTTAGCTACCCGTGCGGGTGGCTATCCGATTCTTGCAATCAGATAGCCACTGACCAACCACCCATGTGGGCGTGACACTGGGAGGCGAAGCTGCGTGCAGCTTCGCGCCTCCACGGGCGGCCAAGTATTGACCGATAAAATTACTTTTTGTTAACAAAAAATAAATTTTGTTAAATATTGTTAATTGTATTTAAAAATTTACTATTTTTTTTAAGTTTTTTAATATATTGTAAAATTAATTTTTATATTTTAAATGCTATTTAAAAAAAAATCAAAAATATATTTGGCTTTCTTTTAAAATTTTAAATGTTTAATTTTTATTTTTTTAAAATCAAAATTTTATATTAATGTCAAACAAAATTTTAAATTTTTTAATACAAAATTTGAAAATGTGTTTTTTTTTCTAAAGAAAAGTTTTTTTTGTTTTCTTAAAATGTTAATTTGATTTTTTTTTTAAAGTTTGAAAATATGTATTTTTTTTAATTTTAATTATTTTTTTTTGGTTGTTGTTTTTTTTCAAACAATATATATAAATATATATTTTTAAACGATTTTTTTAAAAACGTTTTTAATCTAATTTAGTAGTTTTTAATATTTTTTTATCTAATTTGTTTTTATAATTTTATTTTTTAAGGTTTTTTAATTGCTTTTTTTAAAAGTTTCCCTAAATTTTACTTAATTTTTTTTATTTTTTTTTTTTTCCCAATTTTTTTTGGTTTACGAGATTAAAAAATGGTTAATTTTTTTGAAAAATATGTTTTTTTTATTATTTATTCTTTATATATAATTTTTAATTTTTTTAAATTCTTATCTTTGGTTTTTTTTCTACTTTACATTTTTATGATTGATTTTTTTTTAACTTTTTTTCATTGTTTTCATTTTTGTTTTAATTTTTAATTTTATGTTTTCATTATTCTTTTGAAATTTTAATGTTTCTAAGAGTCATGATAAAATCTTTTACACCATTATTTCAAAATGTTGAAAATTTACCATTGAAAAAAAAAGTGTTATTCTAGCATGAACACTTTTTGTTTTGAGGGTGTATTTTGCACAATTTTTGCACATAAAAAATTGGTTTTACTGGTATTTTTTAAAAATGTTGAAAATTGACCCTTAAAAATGAGCCATCATTCTAGTATCATCACTTTTAATTTTCAGGGTGTTTTTTGCACAATTTTTGCACAAAATATTCATTTTCACTACCATTTTTAAAACATGTGCAAAATTGACCCTAAAAAAGAAAAACCATCGTTTTAGTATACACACTTTTCTTTTTTAGCACTCTTTTTCATGTTTTTTTGGGGTTTTTTGGTGAGAGTTCTCATTTTGAGTTTATAGTTCCCATTTCAAAGTTTACATTATTCTAGCCGAAAAGTGCTAGGAAAGAGCAGTACAAGCGCTGAAAAAGAGATAGATGGAACCTCACCAAACAAGAGCGGTGTCGGGGGACTCAGGAGAAGGACAGAGAATGGAGAAAGATGCAAAAGAAGACATGAATACTGATTGGATGAACAAAAGGCAGGATAATGATTGGGACTCTCCATTATAGGTTGCGGGAAAGATGCTGGAGGAAAAGGTTCATGACAATTATGAAGAGGAAATGGAAGATGAAATTGGTAATGTCATTAGAATATTATTCACCAAATATAAAACATCAGCAAGGATTCAGTAGCAGAATCCCTGAAGTATAGGTAGTGTCCACCCTGACTTTCTCTTGGTGCCTTATAATAACCCTGATAAACTTGTTCTCAGTTAGCTAAAGTGATACAAGTACACAGTGTGCATGAGAAGTATAAGGAAAGTTTTAACCCAATAAATAGTAATGGAATTAGTAGTGTTAGTAATTTAGGACTACAAGGATCTCAACAATGTGGAAATAAAGGATTTGTGTTGTTAGCGCACACTCGGGTCATCATGGCAAGACCTTTCACTAGACACCTTGAATTTGCTAGTAGTGGAAATGAAGACATAGAACAACACTAGTACCTTTGTGAATATATATGGAGAGTGTGCCAAACACTTGATAATGTCAAATCAATCAAGTTCCAAACCACCTTAAGGGAAAGAACTCTATGTTGGTTTATAAAATGGGCAGAACGAAACTAGAATCCCACTATAGATGATATCAAGAGGCTTCGTTCAAGAATTTAAAGTACCTGACATTGACCAACAGGGATTCTCACGACTGTGGGAAATTAAGTAGAAGGAAGGTGAAACTGCTTGGGAACTGCTATAGAGATTCAAGGATTCTATTTGAAAGTTAAGCTAAACCTCAAATCCTAATCATCAGAAAGACTAGTTCATCAAAGTGCTACTACCCCTTACATGAACATCATTGACACAACAAAATATTGGGACTCTTCAAGATGCTTTAGAACAAGCATCACGTATAGAATCCATGGTAGGATACCCA
Organism: Pinus taeda; assembly: GCA_000404065.3. Taxonomy (NCBI): domain Eukaryota; kingdom Viridiplantae; phylum Streptophyta; class Pinopsida; order Pinales; family Pinaceae; genus Pinus; species Pinus taeda. The sequence goes on from APFE030982708.1 coordinate 71,655, forward strand.
CATGAGTATCGGGGGGGGGGAAGGATTGTAAGACCCATCAATCACGGGCCTCCAAAACGAGATCGCCAACTTAACAGAAAAACAGAAATATCTACAGCTAATTCGACTAGCTAGACCTAACATATGGTGTACTCACTTCCTAGTGGAAGGAAATGTTGTGACATAATTCCCAAGGTTGAGAGGCATCAATAATTTAGGGGGATTTTCAAGATCATTAGGAACCACACTAATAGCAGGAGTTGCCACAGTGGGAGCACAAGGAGCTTTTCCAAGCCTGAATACACAAAAATGCTATGAGGTTTGTAGGAGTTATGGACATTTGTCGTGGGTATGTCCAATACTACAAAGGTACTCCGATGTATCAAATAACATCTATTGTGAATTTTTTGCATCCACAACGCATCACACTATTCAGCGCATAGCATTATATGCTTTAGTAGAGCAGTTAGATAGGTCTATGTTCAGAATCAACGAATCTAGTGGGGGAGGAGGAGGAGGAAACATGAGAGGAGGAAGGGCTAGAGGTAGAGGTCTTGTAAGATGCTATAATTATGACCAGGAGGGGCATTTTGCCAGAGAATTTCTACTCCCTAGAAAACCATGGTGTTTGCAATGTAGGGTCAATACACATAACATGAAGGATTTCCTTGAGCTCATTGAAAATTGGGAAGAGAGGAGTAGATAGAGAGGGGCCAATCTGATCAATGTAGAGCCTTGTACTAATGATGCTCTTCACATAACTAACATAAATATAGTTACAAGAGGAGGAAAGAAGAAAGGTGACGATAGGGGTATGATAGAGCCACCCTCAATAGTTCGAGTAGCATCCCGGAAGAAATCATATAACCCCACACAACAAAAAAAATATTATTAGGAAGTAGGGAAATTATTTGAAGGATTGATGAAGACAAAGGAAAACTAGAAACAGGATACATGCATACATGGAAATGATCGACTGATAGAATAATGGTTTAAGACATTTCTGTAGATCATTGCTAATGAGGAGATACTGAAGGAGTTGCACAGAAGTTTGAAAGAGGTATTGCCAGAAGACGAGGAGAAAGGAGAACCAATATCTTCCAACTTGCTTGAAAGACATACAAGAAGAGTGCGGTGGAACAAAAAGAGAAATAGAAGGGAATTTCAAATCGATTCTCAAGTTGTAGGATTCTAGATTAAGGACACAATGCTAGATATTGGGTCGGACATAAACATCATACCCAGAAAAACATGGGAGGCGTTTGGGAAGCCATAACTTAAATATTCACCAATACAATTGAGGATGAAAAATCAATATTGTATCTTGCCTATTGGAAGGTTGGAAGATGTAGATGTGGATGTAGCACGAGTAAAGAAATATACTGAATTTGAAGTAATTGATATAATAGGTGACAAGGACCCATACCCATCACTTCTTAGTATTGACTGGGCATACGAAAATTATGTTTTCATCGACCTGAAGAAAGAGTTAATGATCTTTGAAGTAGAAGGGATGCGGGTGATACAGCCCTTGGATCCATATCAAGGACCCAAGTTCATGGAACTTGTGGATGACAAAGATGAGTTGGGAATGCTAGACTAGCTGTAAAGGCTAAAGACAAGAAAGAGAGAGGATTTTATAAATCCTACAGGAAGAGGATCAGTTAGTTGTAGGAGTATTCAAGCTTAGAAGCTAGTTCAGAAGCTATGTGGGATACATGGAAGCAAGGGGGATACAAAATTGATACAGGAGAAGCTGGATAGGGCAAAGGTAAGAAACTATCCCAAATTTCATGGTATTGAATTAGTAGACAACTTTTTACACAAGGAATATAGAGACATAAGAGAAGATCACAAGGTTACATTATTATATATCGCACTACACGCCACCCCAACAAGGTGGTGGAGAGTGCACTACAACACATTGCGTGAATGGGGAACTATCAAGCGAGCAGTGAGAGAGAGGTTTAGTCAATAAGATGACCAACGACAAAATACGGTGAAGTATAAAGGAAACTCAGATCCTAAGAAGCATTTAGAAGACTCCATAGAAAAATGGGAAAGAGAAAAGGTACCGAAGGAACTTTGGGTGCATTTATTTATACACAATCTAGGTACATTCCTACAATCATGGTACATACAAGAGGAAATTCATAGATAGACTACAGATTGGGATACCCTGGCTAGCCAGTTCAGCGGTAGCTTATCGTTCAAAGATGCTGATTGATACATGATTGAAACCTTACATGCCATCAAAATGATCCTGATCACTCCAGGACAATTATGCCAAGGTTATGTTGATGAGAAATTTGTACAGTATTTTTATGAAGCAAGTTATCTAGAATATATGTATTTCGACAAAGTAGACATTGTTAGCATCCTGCTCATAGCAGGTATTCATCCTTCATGATTGACATTTTTACATCCAAATATGTCATAATTTGCAGGCTGCAATGTTCCATATTTGCTACTGAGGCTAGAGAAGTGTCCATGAGAGTGACCTAGTCTAAGTGCCTCTGTTGTATTCCAATTTTGATGAGTTATTCCATTTTTGAAGAGTTTTCAGTTAAAGGGAGGTCCAAACATCTTAATCTTGGTCTCCCTAGGTTTCAATTTCCTGTTGTAGAATATAGAGAATCATTATCTGTCCAAACGGCTTAATCTTGGCAGATTCTTAGATAGGTAGAGAAGAAACGGTGCTCAACAGCCTAATCTGAGCCCCTGGATGAAATAAGTATAGATGTAGATAGGAGGAAAGTAAAAAAGAAGAAGTTGAAAAGCTGGGTTTGCTAGTTCAAGTGCACCGAATCCAAAAGAAGAAAAAATGCTAGGTAAAGTAGGCTGGGTAAGTAGTTTTGAGGTTGCAGAAGCAGATTAGTAATCACTTGTGGTCTTGTCAAGAAATACTTATATCATTTATGGCATTGGCACCATGGTAGTTGTTTGGTGGTACAACAAGGAAGCATGAATAACTTCCCCTTTCATTTCCTTAGAACTCATTCACTAACAACCCCTTAAGGACCTTGGGATCTGCCCAACCAATCCTGTTTTCACTCCATTCTTGTTAAAAACCAAGTTGACATCTGATTTGACTTAGTGAAAAGAAGCCACATTTCTTGTGTAAAATTAGTCTTTACACAGTCCATTCATTTCCCTATGCTTAAGTCTCCATTCTATAAACTTAGCATACATCCATTTCCTTTTTATTCCATATTAACATCTAACCCTATTATCTAGCTCCCTAAATCATCTTCCCTGCCCTTATTCTACACGAAACTATATAAAACCCCCCCAAAAAAAACCTAAATATTCCCCCCCATGGCAACTATAGCCAAGTATATAAAGTCAGGAAACATGAAGTCCATTTGAGACCCATTGTTAGCCCCTCTGCGTCCATTATCCTTGGGATTTATTTAACTTCTGGTTAAATAAATAACCACATTAACCTCCCCCACACATAAAACCATACCATTACCCTCCACGCATACATATTATCATGGATTTCGTTTAAACACTTGGTTAAACAAATAACCACAGTCCCGCGCCGAAACACATTAAACCTTAACCTAAAGTCTAAAACCCACCCGCAGCCGTGGAAAATTTACACTTATCGGGCGTGTTGTTATGCTAAACCCCGATTTTTTTTCCGTCCCATCCACCGTCGGATCGGCTCTCCCAAATCCAACGGCCCTCATACATATCGGGCGCCCCTTTATAGTGGTACAATAGTACTCGATGTTCGACGATTTCACCGTCGTAAACCGGGACAGATGTCGGCTGCCTATTGCATCAGGCCGCCCCTGACACATACCACTCCTGTACCAAAAGTTGTCTGATGCAAACCACTTATCGCCCTCCCCACTTGCCTACATCACTGCATGACGATGCCGCCACGTTGCCTGCCACTGCACTGTACCTATGCCATGTCACCCACTGACATCACCTTTCCATGTCACCTTGCCACATCACCCCACTGATGTCATCTGCCATACCACTGCTGATGTCATTCTGACATCATCCGTCATACTAGGTCCCGCCGCTGACGTCATCGCCAAAAAAACGCCCAAAGGCGAAATCGCAGCTTAGGAAGCCCGGAATGAAAATCTAAGGCAGTTTTTAATTCATCGCTAAGAAAAAAGGGCCAAAATGGAAAAGCCTCATCTAGCACATGGTTTGCAGCAGTCATTTTTGTCGAAAAGAGATAAAAAGGGCGATTTAACAGTTTAAAGAAGATCAGCAGAGAAGGAGAGTCCCGATTCAAGTGTTAAAGAGTATCAGAGGAAAGATAAAGCCTAGATTCAATCAAAAAACGTATCAGTGAAGTGGAAAAGAGGATCAGATCGACAATAGCAAAGCAGGTGAATATTAAAAGCTCCTATCAAAGTCAAAGAAAGTGGTGAAGCCACTGAAGGCTCTCAGATCACAGTTAATGCACATCAAAGCCACTCAAGAGCAGTGGAGCAGAGACCAATGCGCAGTTATGATAAATGGCCAGCGCATAACAGCAAAGGCCACATAGCCTCATTTTTTGTAACAACTGCCCCCAGCGCAGCATTAGATAGATATATTTTACATTACTTGTAAGAGAAGTTAGGTTAATTGTAGTTACTTCCTCAGATCTTCTATTAGATCTTTTTTGTAGATATTTTGCCTATAGATACAACCCTGAACAATGTAATAAGGGTTGTTGGTTGGTGGGTTGGTTGATGATTTCTTCCTTCTAAACTGCGCTGTAAGATATCAGACTGTGTAAATACAAATGGTTGTTCAAGTTCACTGTGTCCGAATGATCTAAAGGTGGATTGGATGTTCTGGGACCTACTACGGAATTCCTGTGTCATGCTATGGAACAATAAGTTATACTAAACTGTGTTTTATGTTTTCTATTTTGTAAATCTCATCTATGTTTCATGATCTTGGTAACAGAGAAGAAGAATAGCATAAGATTTGTTTGAGTACACCTTATGTTCAATCTCTGTTATCTATTATGTTTTCTTCAGGATTAGTCGTAAATATGAATTTTTAACTGCTCATGTTTGCACTAGTTCTCTCATTCTGAATACTATTTAGGAACTCTTAATTGCTCCTGCACAATATTCATCCATTTTCCCTCTGCCAGTATAATGAAAGATTCTTGATTGCCTTTCATTCCCTGACTTCATTACATCATTATCAGATTTTAAAGTTGTTCCTAGCCTGCCTATCCCACTCTGTGGTACTACCTTTTCACCAAGAAACTCTTTCAGTAATTACACTCTCAGTGACTCTATTGCCCAATGGAAAAAATAGTTATACACTTGCATCCTATTTTTGTATGAGATCACCATCCCACCAAACTCAAACAAAACCCATGTGCATCATATCTAGCCTAAAATCACCCTTAAACAAAGCTAAATCCCAAAGAGAGGGCCCTCTTTGACTGCTGGTAGGCTAGCACTTGCAGTCCAAAGATTGGTTAGTGGTTACCTCGGTTGTATTCCCTTGGGAGTCAAAGGGAACAACCTGAGCGATAACAAAATGGAAACTCCGCTGGGGAAAATCATCTATTCATCATTGTAAATCCCCATTTTCTATCAGTTTTCCCTTCAAATAAGTCTTATATTTGTTCTGAAAAAATCCCAAAAAATAAAAAATCTCAAAAAATCTCAAAATATTTTGTTTCTTATCTGCATATTTAGTTCTGATCTATGTGGTGGACAGAGATCAGGCCCTTCAAAGTTAATTTATTTATCCACCTGGAGACTCCACATAATCCTCATAATAAAGACTCCACTGGAGAAATGAACCCAAGAGAAATATATGAGCAGATCAGGCTTTTGACCTGGATTACTATCCAAGAGGTCATGTTCTTTCTCTTCTATAAAATCTTGTTGTGTATATTGTATTTTAAAAATAATTTTAAATTATATTTTTTTCCTTTTGAAAATATTGTTGAAAAGCCTCCTTGCACATTAGAACAACAGCCTCTAAATGCTGTTGAAAATCATCATACAGCCAAGGAGGAAACAAATGTCAAAGCCAATCATTCTATCCTTGTTCATATCGAGCCCATTCAGCTAATCTTGGTACATGAGCCCACGCCTCGTAAGGTTCCTGACAGATATAAGCCTCTTGTTTTGCCTCCCGTGCTTAATCCTCTACCCAAAAATCATCCTGAGTATCTCCCAATATTTGATGGAGAGAATGGTATTACTGCGCAAAAGCATATCCAAGCCTTTGAAGACTATCTTAATATATTTGAAGTGGAGGACGAGGATGTTAGTATCAGGCTGTTTGCCCTTTCTTTGCAAAGCGAAGTTAGGACTTGGTTTAAAGCATTTCCTGAGGCTAGCATCTCTAAACTTCAGCAGTTTTCCAAGCTCTTCCTTGATAGATGGATGATCAAACTTAATTTCCTCTTGCTCATTGAAGAATATAATTAGTTAGAAAGACGTCCAAATGAATCTGTTCTACAATTTTTTGACCGATTCAATCAAGTTTATCATTCTTTGCCTTTGAATATTAGACCTCCCCCTGATTTAGCTCTATTGCATTATCCAAGAGCTTTTGATCCGGAAATCGAGTTCCATTTGAGAGAAAGATTCCTGTCCACATAGAAACAGATGCAGGACATAGCCGTGGACATGGACGCTAATCTGAAGATGAGACAGGAACGACGCAAAGTAGAGCAAGTAGAAAAACTTCATGGTTTGTTACAAAAGTCAGAGGAAATGATCACAATGAAAGTTGAATGCTTAGAGCGTAAGAACACATCTGTGGTGCAAGAGGAATGTAATGTTATTCATGAACAAACCTGCCAGAAATAGATTACATATTCATACACCCAGATGGGAAGCAGCAGTCTCCTGATATACTATATGAATATAACAACTTCTCTTCTTTCAACTGCTTGCCAAAATACGATGAGTATGATGATGATTATGAGCCTGATGACCAAATCAGCCTTGCAGAGGAGTCAAAGCCTATTTTGGCAGAAAGCACAGTTCAGGATCAGCAGCCTAAACTCAATGATCAATGTGCCTATCTCAGTTATGAAGTAAAGGAGGAAAGCATAGAAATTTTTTATTTCAGTGAAGGAACTTTACCCTTCTGTCTGGATTCTTTTAAATTTATTAAGGAGAACTATCATGTAGTTAATAAGCAAGTATCAACAAGTGTTGATATTGAGCATCTGGAGGAAGCCCAAACCATTGTTCAAAATATATTGCCTCTAGTTTTGCATCCCCAAGGAGACATCGAATATCATATTGAGGAAGATTCGAAAGCGACTGTTCGTGAACAAGTGATCCAAGTGGATCCCCTACCTCTTTTTTTTCAGCCATCTGAGTTTTTCGAAGAAGAAGAGGAACAACCTGCACAGATCAGTCAAGGGCCATACGAGCCTGTTTGTAATAAATTGCAAATACCAGTTCATGTTTTATATGATTCATGTGCTGACATGGTGTATGAAGAAGTAAAGAAGTGCTCTCCTCCATTGGTAGGTTGTGTCCCTCAATATCAAAATGATGATGATATCCAGTTTCCAAGGCATGATAGTGATCCCAAACTTTTGTACAGTTCTTCAATTCAGCCCAGCAATAATGTATATATGCTGCAGGACCCTTTTGTATAGTTTCTTATCTCAGCAAAGAAGGTCAGTAGTTTCCTAATCTTCTCAAAAGCTAACAAAGTTAAATAAGATTGCAAGATGTCAATTTTTCTCGCCAACAAGCACAAGCAGCAAAGCTTACTGATCTTCATAATGCTTAAATGGCTGCATTGGTTATTTCATTTCACCTAACAGCAACGTAAGTGCTGATTAGAGTAGGTAGGTAGGATTTTAGTTTTATGTTTGGATAGCAAGCTTGTTGCAGTTGAGCCACTGTTAGCATCCTGCTCATAGCAGGTATTCATCCTTCATGATCAGCATTTTTACATGCCAAATATGTCATACTTTGCAAGCTGCAATGTTCCATATTTGCTACTGAGGCCAGAGAAGTGTCCCTGAGAGTGAGCTAGTCTAAGTGCCTCTGTTGTATTCCAATTTTGATGAGTTATTCCATTTTTGAAGAGTTTTCAGTTAAAGGGAGGTCCAAACATCTTAATCTTGGTCTCCCTAGGTTTCAATTTCCTGTTGTAGAATATAGAGAATCATTATCTGTCCAAACGGCTTAATCTTGGCAGATTCTTAGATAGGTAGAGAAGCAAGGGTGCTCAACAGCCTAATATGAGCCCCTGGATGAAATAAGTATAGATGTAGATAGGAGGACAGTAAAAAAGAAAAAGTTGAAAAGCTGGGTTTGCTAGGTCAAGTGCACCAAATCCAAAAGAAGAAAAAATGCTAGGTAAAGTAGGTTGGGTAAGTAGTTTTGAGGTTGTAGATGCAGATTGGTAATCACTTGTGGTCTTGTCAAGAAATACTTATATCACTTATGGCATTGGCACCATGGCAGTTGTTTAGTGGTACAACAAGGAAGCATGACTAACTTCCCCTTTCATTTCCTTAGAACTCATTCACTAACATCCCCTTAAGGACCTTGGGATCTGCCAAACTAGTCCTGTTTTCACTCCATTCTTGTTAAAAACCAAGTTGACATATGAGTTGACTTAGTGAAAAGAAGCCACATTTCTTGTGTAAAATTAGTCTTTACACAATCCATTCATTTCCCTATGCTTAAGTCTCCATTCTATAAACTTAGCATGCATCCATTTCCTTTTTATTCCATATTAACATCTAACCCTATTATCTAGCTCCCTAAATCATCTTCCCTCCCCCTATTCTACAAGAAACTATATAAAACCCCCCCCAAAAAAAACTAAATATTCCCCCCCATGGCAACTATAGCCAAGTATATAAAGTCGAGAAACATTAGGTCCATTTGGGACCCATTGTCAGCCCCTCTGCGTCCATTATCCTTGGGATTTATTTAACTTCTGGTTAAATAAATAACCACATTAACCTCCCCCACACATAAAACCATACCATTACCCTCCGCGCATACATATTATCATGGATTTCTTTTAAAAACTTGGTTAAACGAATAACCATAGTCTTGCGCCGAAACACATTAAACTTTAACCTAAAGTCTAAAACCCACCCGAAGCCGTGGAAAATTTACGCTTATCGTGCACGTTGTTCTGCTAAACCCCGATCATTTTGCCCTCCCGTCCACTGTTGGATCGGCTCTCCCAGATCCGATGGCCCTCATGCATATAGGGCACCCCTTCATAGCGGTACGATAGTACCCGATGGTCGACGGTTTCATCATCGTACACCGGGACAATTGTCGGCTGCCTGTTGCATCGGGCCACCCCTGACACATACCACTCCCATACCAAAAGCAGTCCGATGCAAACTGCTTACTGCCCTCCCCACTTGCCTACGTCACCGCATGACGATGTCGCCACGTCGCTTGCCGCTACACTATATTTGCACCATGTCACCCGCTGACGTCACCCTGCCACGTCACCCCACTAATGTCATCCACCGTACCCCTTCTGATGTCATCTTCCGTACTGGGTCCCACCGCTGATGTCATCGCAAAAAAAAATGCGCAAAGGCGAAATTGCAGCTTAGGAAGCCTAGAATGAAAATCAAATGCAGTTTTTGGTGCATGATTAGTACTTAGAGCTAATCGCGCATCGCTAAGAAAAAAGGGCCAAAATGGAAAAGCCTCATCCAGCGCATGGTTTGCAGCAGTCATTTTTGCTGAAAAGAGATAAAAAGGGTGATTTAACAGTTTAAAGAAGATCAACAGCAAAAGAGAGTCCCGATTCAAGTGTTAAAGAGTATCATAGGAAAGATAAAGCCAAGATTCAATCAAAAAAAGTATCACTGAAGCGGAAAAGAGGATCAGATCGACAATAACAAAGCAGGTGAATATTAAAAGCCCCCATCAAAGTCAAAGAAAGCGGTGAAGCCACTGAAGGCTCTCAGATAAAAATTAATGCACATCAAAGCCACTCAAGAGCAGTGGAGTAGAGACCAATGCGCAGTTAAGATAAATGGCCAGTGCATAACAGCAAAGGCCACATAGCCTCATTTTTTGGAATAGCTGCCCCCAACGCAACATTAGATAGATATGTTTTACATTACTTGTAAGAGAAGTTAGGTTAATTGCAGTTACTTCCTCAGATCTTCTATTAGATCTTTTTTGTAGATATTTTGCCTATAGATACAACCCTGAACAATGTAATAAGGGTTGTTGGTTGGTGGGTTGGTTGATGATTTCTTCCTTCTGAACTGCGTTGTAAGATGTCAGACTATGTAAATACAAATGGTTGTTGAAGTTCATTGTGTCTGAATGATCTGAAGGTGGATTGGATGTTCTGGGAGCTGCTACAGAATTCCTATGTCATGCTATGGAACAATAAGTTATACTAAACTATGTTTTATTTTTTCTATTTTGTAAATCTCATCTATGTTTCATGATCTTGGTAACAGAGAAGAAGAATAGCATAAGATTTGTTTGAGTACACCTTATGTTAAATCTCTATTATCTATTATGTTTTCTTCAGGATTAGTCATAAATATGAATTCTTAACTGCTCATGTTTGCACTAGTTCTCTCATTCTGAATACTGTTTAGGAATTCTTAATTTCTCTTGCACAATACTCATCCATTTTTCCTCTGCCAGTATAATGAAAGATTCTTGATTGCCTTTCATTCCCTGACTTCATTCCATCATTACCATATTTGAAAGTTGTTCCTAGCCTACCTATCCCACTTTGTGGTACTACCTTTTCACCAAGAAACTCTTTCAGTAATTACACTCTCAGTGACTCCATTGCCCAATGGAAAAAACAGTTGTACACTTGCATCCCATTTCTCTCTGAGGTCAACATCCCACCAAACTCGAACAAAACCCATGTGCATCATATCTAGCCTAAAATCACCCTTAAACAAAGCTAAATCCCAAGGAGAGAGCCCTCTCCAACTGCTAGTAGGCTAGGACTTGTAGTCCAGAGATTGGTTAGTGGTTACCTCGACTGTACTCCCTTGGGAGTCAAAGGGAACAAACTGGGCGATAACAGACACAGAACTAGATGAGGATTGTCTAGAAGGCTTAAGACACTTAACCTTTCAAGAAACAAAAGGAGAAAGGGATATTCAAGAATGTCCCGTAGGGGAGGTTGTACATCTGCTCCGGATGAAACAATGAAAGCATAACATTGGCTGAGATAATAAGTCCAAGATGGCATCCATCAGAGATTATTGGGATGATCAAACAACAAGGGAGATATTCAATCTGTTGCATGAATATCAAGACTTATTTCCAGCCTCGGTAGCTCAGCTAAAAGGGATAAAAGGGGACATATGATAGATGAAGATTGTGTTGAAACCATATGCTAGTCTAGTAAAGCACAGACCATACATGCTAAATCCAAGAATGAAAGAAAAGGTCAAGAGGGAGATTGACAAAATGATAGAAGCAAAAATTATATTCCTAGTGGATGAAGCATAATGGATTAGTCTAATCGTTATATGAAAAAAGAAAGAGACGACGAAGATTAGAGTCTGTGTCGATTACTGAAGTTTGAATAATGCATGTGTGCATGATCCATTCCCAACACTGTTTAATGATAAGGTTCTAGACAATGTAGTGGGGAATGAAGCATATTCCTTCACGGATGGATTTTTAGGCTATCATTAGATCCAAATAATAGAGGAAGAAAAGAGGAAGATGACATTCACAACATAATGGGGGTCATATGCTTATCACGTAATGCCATTTGGGTTGAAGAATGCACCAGCTATTTTCTCAAGGATCGTTATAGCTGGATTTAGAGACTATATTCACAAGTTCTTGGAGGTATACATGGATGACTAGACAATGTACACTTTGCTGAAAAAACACACAAGCTTATTAAGGGTCATGTTTAAGAGATGCAAACAGTTGCAAATTTCTTTGAATCTAAAAAAATGTATCTTTGCAGTTCCATTCGAAACCCTATTGGGCCATATTGTTTGCAAAGACGGAGTGTGTGTAGGTCTCACAAAGGTTTCCGTAATCATTAAAATGGAATCCCCACATAATTTAAAGCATCTGCAGTCTACCCTAGGCCATACAGGGTATTGTCGACGATCTATCAGGAATTATGCGTCAATTACAGCCCCTATGGATAAGTTACTAAAAAAGATGAAAGCATTCACTTGGTTAGAGGCTTGCCAATTACCACTGAATAAGTTGAAAGAAAAATTGGTTAGTGCTACTATCCTTGTATACCCATACTAGAATATGACATTCCATGTACGTATCGATGCATCAAGGACTACGTTAGGAGAAGTAATGGCGTAGCCTGGAGAGAGAAATATGGATCACCTAGTGTACTTTGCCAGCAGGAAATTATCAACAATGGAAATAAAATATATGACAACAAAGAGAGAAGCATTGGCCATGGTTTACTCTCTACAAAAATTTAGGCATTACTTGTTGGGAGTGACATTCATATTCTTCACAGACCACTTAAAAATGAAATACTTTGTGAACAAACCAATATTGGAAGGCAAAATATGTTGTTAGTTACCATTATTCAAAGAATTCACATTCGAGGTAGTTATAAAACTAGGAAGGCTAAATGTGGGGCCAGATCATTTGTCAAGACTGGATTCAAGAGAGAATTAAGGGAGATTAGATGATCAATTGTCGGATGCTGACTTATTCAGAATAGAGGCAATTCCAAACTACTTAGAAGAAATTGTTGGGCTACTAACGACAGTGTAGTGCCCGAAGGGGTACACATCAACACAGAAGCTACATCTAGTAGTAAGGGAAACAAATTATCAACTAATCACAAGACATATCTACAAGATGGGCCTTGACCAGATTCTAAGATGTTGTATACCTTAACACGACAGGGAAGAACTTCTCTTGGTGTTTCACGTTAGAGTTGCGGGGGACCATGACGGAGGGAAAGCAACTGCAAGGAAAGTACTTCACATAGGATTGTGGTGGCTAATCATCCACAAGGATTTTAAGGAATATGCTAAAAGTTTTGATGTCTGTTAGATAGTTAGAAGGCCATCACATCAAGATGAACTGCCTTTAAACCTAGTTCACATAGTGCACATTTTCGAGAAGTGGGAGATAGACTTCATTGGCCCTATAACACCACCAACGCAACATTCACACACAAGGTACATCATAACAGCTACGAAATATCTCACATGATGGGCAAAAGCAACACCATTCATTGACTATACTGTCGATATTGCTGCAAGATTTATCTTTGAATGCATAATATCAAGGTTTGGATGTTCGAAAAGCCTAAACAGTGATCAAGGGACATATTTCATTAATGAAATGGTTGATTCTATTCTAAATCAATTTATGATTCAACATCACAAAAGTATCCCATACAACCCCCAAGATAATGGAGTAGTTCAAGAATTTAATAAAATACTAGAGAAGAGCATCACAAAAATTGTATCAGCAAATAGGATGACTGGGATGAATGAGTACCAGCAACTTTATGGGCCTATAGAATAATGGTGAAAAGAATACACAAACAAACACCATTTCAACTGGTATATGGAAGAGAAGCAATGGTCCCACTGGAATTCATAGCACCAAGCACTTTTGTCTCTCAAGCAACCAAAATGACAAATGATGCAACATTAAAAGAAATAATGGATCAACTGATGGAACTGGATGAATCGAGACTCCTAGCTGAGCTCCACCAATAAGTAGAGAAAAGGAGGCATAAATCTTGGTATGACATACGTATCAGAAAGAAAGAATTCTGAGTTGGAGATCATGCCATGCTATGTGACAACAAATTCCAAAAGTTTCCAAGGAAATTACCAAATGCACTAGTTGGGTCCATTTATAGTTGCAGAGATTAAAGATTCCAAAGTGGTAAAGCTAGTGCAGTTAGACGTCATAATGATACTAGGATGGATGAGCAACACACACCTAAAGCCCTTCCATAATCCCACAACTATGCAATCAAACTAAGGGATCTCAGAGACTAGCCCACAAGTAGGTTGTATTCAATAATACATACTTAGTTCATTACCAAGTTCATTTGTAGTTCATGTCTTTTATATATTTATTCTAAGAATAAGAAAAGGTGTCAATAAGATTGCAGCAACAATGCCATGACATCGTAACCCATTTGTGGTCGACGGATAGTCACACGCTTTGTCAGTCTTTTCCATTGTATGACTAGTCCTTTCCATAATAAGAAAATAATAATACAACTGCGAGACAGAGGTCCGTAAAATATTTTCCCATTAGGAACAAATTTAGCAAATAAATAACCCCCATTACGAAAAATTCATTAACCATGTAGCCCACTCTATCCTACCCCTTTCTACATCATAGATTCCAGGTCCAGGTCAACCGATGATGGAACAACACGATTAGGCTACATGGGGCAAGTTTTCATAGTAATTAGTTACCAAGTCTAGTCAGAAATGTCGTGTCAAGTTCTGTCTACTTAATTTGCATGACAATGTAGGAAACTACAGAATTTCAAATGCAGATAGCAGAAGAACTTTAAATTTTCTTTGAGAAACAACAACAGCAGAGGTGTAAAAGTTTGAGGCCTCTAGTAATAGTTGTCTACCAGAGACGAATATCAATGGAAAAAGGAAGTATTTTAGTCCCAGAGGACAAACTCGATAAGTGAATCATCATGTTGGAAAATCCGTATGGAAAATATGATAAATCCACATTAGTGGGAAATGATCTTATGCATTTCTTCCAATTTACAGTGTTAAAGAGGGAGGTATATACAAAGGAAATTTCAAAGGGTGATGGCACGATGATGACTAGGTTCAAACAAGATTTCAAAGGTCTACAATGATCGACATTAATTAGTCTAAGGAGTCTACTGGTTTTCGGCCCACAGCTAGCTATGATGCAGTGCATGAAGCTCCTAGCCATTAGAGTGCATGGAGGGTCGTTGTGGCTTGATGAGGAGTATCTAATTCCTGTGGATGATATCCATCATCCCAAAGGAATTTTGGATGGAGGAAATGTAGTAAATACAATGTTCCAAGTAGTGATGAAAAGAGAAAATAAGGAAGGAGACAAAGACTATTACGAGAAATACGGGACAAAGCATGGGGGAAGGGGAGGAAAGATTGACCTTATTAGAAAAAATGAAACAAAATTCACTTGCTTCATAATAGAAGGTAAGACAATAAGGAATTTTTCAAGAAATGAGTGCACTCTGGATGCAATCTCTGTTGTAGAGCACTACTGTAATGGAGAAGTGCTCAACTGGTTAGCTTTTGTGCTAAATGAGCTTTTTGAGGCCTATTAAGATATCTATAGGAGGAGTATTAATTTCATATTTGGGTACATATTGATGAATTTAGGAATGTGGAGGTGGCGACCACCAAGAAGAAGCGAGATGTTATAGATTAGTGAAGGCCAACCGGTAGCGCTTAGGTATGAGCCATGGAGAGTTTCAGAAGACCCAAGTAGCAAGGGAATTAATGAGGCAGCCTTCATCGAATGGTACAAGCTAATGTTGGTCACAATTAGATCAACAGAAAGAAAACCCAAACTAGTTTTGGATGAATTTTTGCAAGACATCTGGTTTGGATTCTCCCATGGACACACGTACCTTAGACGCAGATGTGTCCACCCTGAGACCTTTAAGATGATGCTGCATAAATTTGTTTTATCTGAGGCAGCAATGCACAACGAGATTAGGTCATGGCGGGGGGTTGCATGTGAGATCACTAAAGGTAAATACTAGTATTTGTTTGAAGGACCGAGGCCACTATCGCAATAAGGGGCAGCAAGAGAGAATAGCAGGAAGTGACAAGCTAGGAGGACCTAGAGCCAATGGTTCTAGAAATGGAACAACAAATGTTTTCACTAAGGCAGACAATCGCAAGCTTTAGGGAACCTTTAGGGGAGACAACCCAATCCATGAATTTTCAAGGTGCTATTGTGTTTACTCTGATAATCACAACCCTACTAGTCATGGAAATTCCTACTATTGGTGTTGATGCTCAATCACAACCAACAATCGCATAGTCCAGGAAGAAAAAAGTAATAAAAAAATAGAAACCAAGGAGCCCATAACTACCAAATAATTTCACATTTTTCACCTCACTGATGAGGTTGGAAAATTTATATCCACATCACCCATTGTTGAAGAAAACCCACAAAATTCATCTATCATTCTACCACCTTTGTGGGAACCTTATCCGCACATAGCCTCCACCTCTACAACATTATCAGAAACCACCTCCCTAATACATGCATAGTGATTACAGAGATGGAAGTAGACTGAACCCAACAGCGTAGAGCATCCACCCATGGCAATGGCGCCCAAATGACCTTACTAGTGTCTTTACTTCTTGGATTGGGCCCACTACAGGGGGAAGAAGCAGTCATGTCGAGTTCCGAGTTAGTGGGAAACAAAAAATACCAGGCAGTGTTTCCTATAAATTTCTCGTTGGTTCCCAACCCTAATATAATTCCATCCAACCCTTAGTTCATCCTGCCATCATTGCCAGTAAAATATCCCACCTCCCACTCAGAAAAATAAATTACCAACGACCTACCCATTCAATCCAACTTTACATATCCTGACAAAATGTAGACCAAGACCCTGCAGCACTCGTCATCAACACATCTATTTGCATTCATCTACCGAGCTACACAAAGAGTTGAAAGCATACAGGATGACCTGGTCCAGGAACATGAATAGCAGAAGCAACAGCTATAGGAGGCTACAGAGGATAGAGATCACCTAAGATAGGAAAATACTAATCTACAGGCACAGGTAGATAAGGTGACAAAAATTCTAGTCACTCTAGCTAACGATAATAGAGGATAACACATAAGTTTTGAAGGATATTGCAACATGCACATTGGCAAATTGTTGCAACCACATTCAAGCAGCATGCTCAAGTCTAGTAGAAACAAATGCTGACATGAAGAAAAAGCTAGAGATAGTCATATCAGCATTGGTCGATCTAGCAGAGATATATATCCTGAAAATAGATGAAAAAATTAGCATGGTGGTAGGTAAGAAATAAGCACTCGCTGAAGCACTGGTCGATAGATACGCCCTAATGGATAATGTTCATGACTGGTTGGGAAGTTGTTGGGTCCCTATAATACTAGTGATTACCCCATTACTATTGTAGTTATACCCCTTATTAATATTGTTCTGCCCCTATTACCCCCATATTATTATTACTGTGCCCCATAGAATCCCTCTATTGTTATTTTTGTGGCTTTATATTATTATTGTTAGGTCGGCTAGATTTATATTGTGACTCCTCAGACTCCTATATATAGAAAGGAGGTTTTGTCATTTGTATCATCCAAGAATTGTTCAATTATGTAATGTAAAGGAGGTTGCCCCCTCGAAGAGGCTGAATTCTAAGGCGTTGATCTATCGTTTCTATATTTTCTTGAGCTGGTTTCATAACACATGTATTCCACAAGACCCAAAAATCGTTTTGGGAAATTCCACTTGGAATCAATTTATTAAAATAATTAATTATTTTTAATGGGTGCCTAAGTCTAAACTTAGGAAATTAAAATAATTAAAGGGTATTAATCTAACTGTGGGTGAAACTTGTAGAAGAAGACGAGGATCAAGCCAAAATGATCTGAGCCATTGATTAGAATCTAATCTGGGTCGTTGATTCTCAACAGAAGGATTATATGAGGAGGCTTGATGGGAATTTGGAAGACACATTGAGTGGGTCTTAGAAGATCGAATTTTTGTAGCACATCAATTCCCAGAAGAGGCATTCGAAGTGATATTTTGCAGTGAGGGGCAGGGACAGTATCTGAAGGGAAGTTTTCCTAGGTCAGAGAGTACAAGGCAGAGAGGGAAGAACGACGTCCAGAGAGGTTGACGTTGGGCCACGTAGAGCTACGTTGTGGTAGCATAAAGTCTACAAAGGAGAAGAAATTCCTGCTGAGGAAATCGAGTTTCAGAAGCCAGGAGTCAAGGTGTGACACGAGGAGGCTGAGAGCTAAATTTTACAGCCAGCAAAAGATCAGAAGGAGGGGCAGCATAGTTCCAACAGAGGTGACACAGAAACTGCATGTGGTTGACATAATTATGTGCAAGGTTGAGGCGGAAGGGATGTTTTTGACGAGCTAGAATTCTCCGCCAACAGCAAAGGGGGATCTCCCTGGTGTAGGTTCCCCACTAGAGCTTGCACCATTTTCTTTAGGGATCCCTTCCGATATGTAAGCCTGGCTGTCGTTCGGGTGTGTTGAGCTTGCTTCGGACGAAGGTGGAATGTGGGCTCAATTGAAAGCACGAACTTCAATAAACACAAGGAAATATGACAAATGTCTTATAATGTGCATACCATGAATAGCCAGATTATTGACAACATAAAACTTATGTAAAGTAACTGTCAGCAAACTTCAAATAAGACTCATGTTTTACAAGATAAAGCATTTAACAACTATAAAGCACTTCATAGTAATCAAACATCTATTAGCCTAAGTAAATGTACAATCAAGAATAGATTATACTAATACCAGCAAAACAGTTCATCAACACAAGCATATAGTTAGTGAATCATATACCATCCATGCGAATCAACACAACGTTGGTTGTATGAGACAGCACATGAAAAGACCGCACATCAAAGCACTCTCATGAACATCCGATCCATCAAGCGAAGAAAATACTCATGGAATTACGACATAAAGGATTTGAGAAATCCAATAGTGGAATATTACAATCACTCCTTGCATCAACTAGAAGAGCATAAGTTCTCCTAAGCAATATATCTCAAAATATCCTCAACAAAAAGTCCTTACAAATGTGTCATGAGCATGAATTTATAGATTGAGGTGAATCATAGCCTACCCTTGACTCTTGAACCTCCTCATGACTCTTCATCTACCTAATGACCCTTGGTCTTCCTAAGTTCCTCATGACCTTTCGTATCCCAAAATGTCTGATTCTACCAAAGTACATATCTCACAAAAATAAGCCACTAATCTAATTCATCAATTTAACAATAGAAAGCTCTAGGGTGTCTATATTGAGATGTTTTGTCAAATAGGTGTGTCATAGGTTTTATTCAGCTGTGATGGGAGCGATCTGTGGCTGATCTTCATCATGTTTGTGCAGGCACTCGAGTGCGTCTGGGATAAGGGTGGTTTGTTTGTAATTCACTTGGTTATTCAAGGTCACCATTTTGGTGTAAATCCTTATTGGTTCTACCAAATAACATGTTATATTTTCTTTCATGATGGCATGTCCTCTGCATGGGTTGCTTATTTATATGTATCAACAAAGACTTGTAGTTCCTTTGAGATATCCTCTTGCCTCCCCACTTGCACGAATTCTCAGATAGAAGGAACCCCGTGAAGTTGGATGATAGATTCAAGCCCGTTGAGCAACTGTTTGTAGGAAGCTAATACCCTATACACATCATTGGTTAATTTTTCCTTTGATTGAATCTTGATGCGGAGCTGAACCTTGGTGTTTTACATGGTGATCCAATATTTATTAGGGACCACCGTTGGTGCTCCGAGGTATTTAACGGACCATTCATGTAGTCACATCCTTCTTTAGCATGGTGACTCTTTCCTTTGCATGAGCTTGTATTACTAAGACTTGGGCCATTGTGTGGTGCAGCTTAGACATCTCTTTGTAAACATATCTTCGACCTCTTTTCCCTTTTGCTTTTCGGATTCCCCAGTGCCCTTCTGTGTCTCCTGTTGTTTTTTCTTGATGGGTGGAGGTTCTTTCTTTAAGATTGACATTTTCCTAGGAATCCTATAGGAGCTCCTCATCTCTGGTTTGTTGCTCACTCAAACTAAGTTCCCTCGTGGCATCATACCAATTCTTCACCTCATCTTTATGATCTTTTTTGGTGTGTGAATATGACCAGTTGAACTTTGCTTTCTTGCAGTGGGCGGCCACGACTTTCTCTAGATCATATGTCTGATAGTTGAGAGTTACAAAATGGATTCCCTTCAATGCTTCAACCTCTGCTTCTACTTGTTTAAAATTATCCACTACATACGTCTGATGGTGGGAAGGAAGGCAAGCCATGGTTTCTTCTTGCCTTTGTTTAGTACCCTTGAAAAGCCCTATGTCATTTGCTAGCAAACTTTTCGCAAGAGTGTTTTGCCTGTGCTAAAGTTGGAAACTAGGGCCAAACTCCAATGTGGGTCATATTATTTATGGAAGCTAATATTTTTATTGGATCCCTCTCATTGAGAGGTGTAGGATTGATCTAAAGATCATCCGATTCCGATAAGTATTTATGAAGTTATGAGTTTATTTATGTTATGGACAAATTGTTAAGTCGGCCAGCAACTTATGTAGGCTCAGAAGCCCAACAGTCATGTCTATTCAACCTCTACGTTCTAGTATAAATAGAAGAGGACTTCAAGTCATTTCTACACACACTTGGGATCTCTTGCTCTCTCTACTTGTCTTTTGCGATTTATATTTATGTTCTATTTGCAGTTTACTTTAATGCTGACGTGATTGCTAATCTGGAAAAAGTAATGAGCTAACTGTGAAAATTGAAATAAATTTCTCTAGCATAGAACATACCTAAAATTAACATGGTATCAGAGCTGAGGTGAAGACAATGCCCAAGCAAGAGTGAAAGAGCAATCACTGAAGACAGTTGGGAAAGGACAAAAGGATCAGTGGATTTCTCATCCCTCTTCAAATTCACCGAGGGTGAAGTCGAAGCAAATAATATTATCAGAATGGCGCAGCGGAAGTTTCTGATGGTCTACCTAAAGATAACTTCATTAGGAAGTTCGGGTCTAAGGGTGAAAGGAAAGGCGGATGCCTTGGTTGCAATAAGTTCGGCCATCATGCAAAGGAGTGTCTGAATAGAAAAGATACATCTCTTGATGAAGATAGCAATCATTCCAGGGACATCTTCAATGATCAGAGGAATGATAAGTAATTCAGGTCATCAAGGAAATGGTCGACTCTTCAAAGAAAGCAAGGAACCCCAGAATCTCTTTTATGTACCTAATCACAAGAAGAACCTGTTGTCCATCTCGGAAATGGAAGTTTAAGGTTTTAGGGTGGCACTCATCGATGGAAAGGTACATGTTTGAAAATAGATTTTTCAAAGATGTTTTAGAGTTCAAGGTTGTATCAAGTTCATTGGGGACCATGTCCATTGACTCAGCACTAGAGGTCTATGAGCCATATGGTGACCGGGATGCCTGAATTCAAAAAGAGCATGAAGGTACATGTCTGAGATGTACCGAAGGAAAATATTACAAGGGGACCATTCCCCTCATGTAGCAGGTCCACAGGTTTGGAACAACCTATGGAGTTTAAGATTCATGAACGGAAATCTCATGTATACAGGTGGAAGAAGGCCCTCTATGGCTTGAAGCAAAACACCCTGGGCGTAGTATGAGAGGATTGATAGCTATTTGATGAAGCGAAGATTCACTAGGAGTGAAACCGATCCAAACCATTACCCGAAGGTTGTGGATGATAAACCTCTCATACTGGCACCTCATAAGGACGACCTATTTCTGACAGGTGTAGACCCTCTCATTTACAGAAGTAAGAGGGAGTTGGATTTCGAATGTGGAATGATAAACTGCAAGCCTGTGACTACCTCGAGGATATTAACTTTCAGAAGTTATATGGCAGTAATGTTGGACCAAATTTGGGAAATGCCTCTGAGTTTCATAAACTCAATCACGTTGATGTTCTTGGTGAACTTCTATCCGGACATATGTTTTGTAGTTAGCATGGTGAGCTCATATTTCGTTGAGCCTCACTGGATTGGTGCCAAGAATCCTCTGAGATATCTTCGGGGCACAATCTCTCATGGATTGAGATACAAGACCAGAAATATGAAATTGCATGATTATTCGAATGCTGAGTGGGCAGGCAGTGTGGAGGTTCACTAGAGCACTTCTTAGTGCTAGTTCTCTTTAGATTCTGCTTCGATATCATGGATGAGCAAGAAGCAGAAATCGATTGCTATAAGCACCGCCGAGACCGAATACATAGCTACAAGTATGATCTCATGTGAGGCTGCATGGTTGCAGAAGCTCTTAAGTGAGTTGTTTGTACACATGATGAATACCACTGTGATTCTCTGTGACAACCAAAGGTGGGATTTGACTATTGAGTAATGTCGTATTCGATGATTGCTCTAGCAAATAGACATCAAATACTGCCTTATCTGGGATATGGTAAGTCGATGAGCAAGGAGGCTCCATCGCATTGAGACTGATGTACAGGTCATAGACATCTTGTCAAAGCCCCGGGGAATGGTCAAATCTGTGACTTTTTCGAACGACTTGGAGTCGTTGAGAGACCTTCTTATAAGGGTACTGCATGTTGCATGAATTGAGCTCTAGGAGCTCTGAGGGACTTGGGGTACTTACTGGAGCAACATACAACCACAGGGCGACACACCCTCCCTTGGTGGTGCGCTATGAATAGGATAATTAGTTCTCATGTGGGCCGAGATGATTAGTTCCCCCGTGGCAACTATGTAGCAGGATGATTAGTTCTCCTGTGAGGTCTGGATGATGTGTTCTCCGTGACAATTATGTAGCGGGATAATTAGTTCTCCTGTGAGGTCTGGATGATGTGTTATCCATGACAATTATGTAGCAAGATGATTAGCTCTCCTGTGAGGCCTAGATGATGCGTTCTCCGTGGTGATTGTGTAGCAGGATGATAAGTTCTCCTGTGAGGACAGGATTGATTAAGTTATCTTGTCGAGGCATCCTGCCCATGCAGTCTGGGACTCATGGGAAGTACCTTTCATCTGATCAATGAGCAGGGAAATGAGGATAAGGACCATAGTAGTATTGATGGATGCATCGTTGTATCTATCGTACTCCCTATGCTAGGATGACCTTCATTGATCTGGGATCAATGATACTGGACTGGGTCCAGTGGTATGAGTTGTACCCACTATGACACTGACTTCGGGTCAGTTGAGGACTGGTCTGGGACCGGTGGTACACACTCTAAGACTGACTTTGAGTCAGTGGAGGGTGGCATGATACATCCTCGTGACCTTCATTGACCCGGGATCAATGATACTAGTCTAGGACCAGCCATAGGATTCGTACCTACTATGACGTTGACTTCAGCTCGGTTGAGACTGGTCTAGGACCAGTGATACATACTCTGAGACTGACTTTGGGTCAGTGGAGGACTGGTCTGGGACCAGTGAGAGTGGTACATACTACGACACTGACTTCGAGTCGATTGAGACTAGTCTAGGACCAGTGGTACACTCTCTGAGACTGATGATATTGGTCTGGGACCAATAGTAGGAATGGTACCCACTATGACACTGACTTTGGGTCAGTTGAGACTGGTCTAGGACCAGTGGTACGCACTCTGATACTGACTTCGAGTCAGTGGAGAATGGTATGACACATTCTCGATCAATTCTTCTTCTTCATGGTTTAGCAAAGCTAATTTAAGCATAGCAAAGCCAGCAGAGCTGAGCAAAGCTTAGTAGAGCTAAGCAGAGTAGAGTAGAGCCAGCAAAGATGAGCAGAGCTGAGCTGAGCCAGCAGAGCAGAGCATAGCCAGCAGAGCAAAGCCAGCAATGCTGAGCAGAGCAAAGCAGAGCCAGCAATGCTGACCAAAGTAGATCCGAGCCAACAGAGCTGAGCAAAGCTGAGCAGCGCTGTGCAGGGCACTGATGGTAGAGATATTACAGTTGGACATATGGATCAGCGGATGGAGTTCTCCCTAGTTGAGAGGGAGTGTTAAAATTGGCAATTAGGGCCAAACTCCATGTGGGTCATATTATTTATGGCAGCTGATATTTTTATTGGATCCCTCTCATTGAGAGGTGTCGGATTGATCTAAAGATCATCCAATTCTGATGAGTATTTATGAAGTTGTGAATTTATTTATGTTATGGACAAATTTTAAGTCAGCCAACAACTTATGTAGGCTCAGAATCCCAACAGTCATGTCTATTCAACCTCTACGTTTTAGTATAAAGAGAAGAGGACTTCAATTCATTTCTACGCACACTTGGGATCTCTTCCTCTCTCTACTTGTCTTCTGCGATTTATATTTATGTTCTATCTGCAGTTTACTTTAATGTTGATGTGATTGCTAATCTAGAAAAGGTAATGAGCTAACTGTGAAAATTGAAATAAATTGCTCTAGCATAGAACATACCTAAAATTAACAATCTGTGACGAACCTCAGTAGGGCATGGGGGGCCTTATGGGTGTCGAACACTCTGATGAATGTTCCATATTGGATGTGAAACCAATGTGCTACCTTAACCACTGTCTCCATATCCCTCTTTAACATACATGGTGGTTCCTCACCAAATAGCAGCTGGTATAGCGAGGCGAAAAAAGATTCAGAAATCACATCTGTCATCCCTATGTAGGCAGTGTCCTAGAAAACCTTGTAGTGGCAGAGCACGGGGTCGGTCGCTGATGTATCCCAGTTATAGCTCCAGTGCTCAAATTGGCATCTTACACAGACATCGTCTAGGAGGTATGAAGCCATATAGAATTTTGGAGGTTGTTCTAGCTATGAGTGCTTGGCTGCAACTATGTTTGTTTTCAAAGATGATGCCAAATGTTTTCCCAATTGAAAATAGTTCCTCAGGTGGCGAGCGCATGCATGAGAGGAACTCAGGTGCCATAGAATACGTCACAGTCTACCTTATCATACAAGCGGCACATCATAGCGGAAATTAGTTGAAATACCCTACTCAACCCCTATGTCTTGTACGCCTAATGTGATCTAACCTGGAACTTTGACGGGTCTTGCTACCATTCCCTCATGATATCTCTAACTGGGATTACAAAACCAAAGAGACACCTGGTATTGAAAATCTCTTGTCTCTCCATGATTCTATAGTAGGCAGTGATATCTGTAGGGGAGATCACAGCTAAGGGTGCTCTAGCATGGTCCCTAATCATCCATGAATTTTTATCTATGTTTTACAGGATCCATTCAATAGTCTATGTGCATGACAAGACCAAGAGTGTGATGTTATTGTATGTAGCTTCGACCTCTTAACATTTAGGTATACTGGGAAATCCTCTTGGTTTTCCGATATGTCCAGCTTTAAGAACTCTTCGTAGATTTTATAACAGGAGAGTTTCATGGTTTTATTAATGTTGGATGTTGTATCCTCGAAGATGGGTGGCTCCTCGTCTTGGTAGATCTCCCATGAACCGCTTCCCAAGCCTCTGCGAGCATCATTAGTAGTTGGGGGTGTCATCTCATCTTCGACGAAGGAGATGGAGATCCGCTCGAGGTCCACGTCACCTGGAATGTCGAAAATACAATCCTACGATGAGAGCGATGACATGAAAATCAAGCAAAAATTGCCTAAATAAAGTTAATTTCAGAAGCTGGCAGATATTTATGGAAAGTTGCATAGGTAGATAGGCCGCAAGTTCGCAAGGAAAAGATTGCAACTTAGCGACTTATTATATGGGTCGCAAGTCGCAAGGTCACGAGTCGCAAAGGTCACGAAGTCACGAGGTCGCAAAGTCATGAAGTCGCGAAGTCACCATGTTGCAAGGTTGTGAGGTCGCAGATTTCATTATTGTGGCTTGGGGTTTGCATTGGAAGTTCCAATTAGGTATCTAGAAGAATAGTCGATGTCTGAGACTGATAGCAACCGAATAGTGTCTCGAGGAGACACACCCACAGCTATTTTTGGGCATATCTTATTGGTTCATTAAGGCCCTCAAGGTCGATTAAGGTGTGTTTCATGCATGGCTCGTTGTTGACCCTGATCTGATTATTATTTCCCTTGTAGGGAAGCCATAAGTGGGACTAGTATGTGGCAAAGTAGCCTTGAAGCTTGCAAGACCAATCTATGCTAAGGAGTAAACCGTAGGCTTCTCGGATGTCTACAATGATTATGTCAATGCACTGATGAACCTGAGAATCAGAAAACAACCGAATAATAACATTACTCAACTCTCCCATAGTGGGAACTTGGGATCTATCGAGCTGGATGATTTTAGCGTCAGTTTTCTCTGGTTGGATGTTTATCTTTTTGCATACTGACTAGGGCATGACGTTGGTTGACGCACCAAATTCAACGAGGCAATTGTGTACATTGTAGTTGAACAACTCAAAGGTTAAGAGGAAAGGAGGGGTCGAACCTCTCAAGTTACCGTTTGCGGCATTTACTATGGCTTGAAGGTCAATCACAGCTAGGGATCAGCCTGAGGAGTTCGCCCTCCCCGATGAGGAGGATTTTGAAGGCGCAGGAGAGGTAGCAAAGGTTTTGACAACCAACTCATGTTGGTTGTTCAACTTGCATAACTCGTACAATGAGATATTAGCTAAAGTCTTCTTCATGTCCCCAACGATATTGTAATCCAAGTTTATGGATGAAGCCTCTTGTGCCGAGCGTTGCGTTGACGAGGTAGTTTTAGTTGTCACCCCTTTGGTCAAACTTTTGCATGTGGATGAGTCCCCTCTCACACCGGTTGGGGACTCCTTAAAGCTTAGATCATTCATCCCTTTGGGGGAAGGGGTGGATGGTTAGTTGGTATTGGTTGGTGGCAGAATCCTTCTTAACAAATCCCTTTTCTTATCTTCCACTGCAGCATCTAACATAGGACATTTACTCCTAAGGTTGTAACTTTTTGGGGGTTTTGAGGGAGGAGCGTCTACCACGATGACCTCTTGAGCAGTCAGTACCTCTCTCCCTTAGATGACTTCGAAGGTTAACATGGCGGATGGAGCATCATCATTGGGAGGGGAGTCATCCTCTTCAGGGTCATGAGTTTCTTCTTCCCCCTCTCCCATGGCCTAGTCTTCTAAAATATGGGTGACTATAGCAGTCATGTTACGGATCCATTGGGGAAAAGGTTTCTCAAAGTGAGAGGCTTGATGGAAAGTGCAAAAGTTATCCTTTCCTCGCTCTTCCACATTGAAGTTCAAACTAGATGCATGCGATGCTTTAGGGGGGGAATTGTTAGTTTTCTGGAAAAAGGGTTTAGCGGGATTTCCTCCTCCCGAAGCATCTCTGATCTTTCTCTTTAATTCGCACACTTCGTTAGTCAACTGCTTTAAGGATTTGTCCAGTCCTTCGAAATCGAAGGAATCTTTGTCTTTATCTGCAGTTTTACTTGATGAGTCTTGGTTTTTCTTACGGGAGGGTTTTACCTCCTCCCGAGACTCATGCTATAGGGTGCTTATAGAAAGAATATCCTTTTCGACTTGCATTGTAGCAAAGTTCTCTACCAAGGTGGGTTTTGCTTCATGTTTAATGAACACAGAAATATCCCATGGCAGGGCCCTGATGTAATAATCAATCGTGATGGAATCATCAAGGGCCACGTTCATCGAGAATTTATTCAAAATATTGCTGAAGCATTGGTTGAAATGCTTCACCTTCTCCTTCTTATGGAACCTCAACATGCTAAGCTCGGTGAGGAGCATAGAAGGTGTCTTGTCTTCCAAAAACTTATCCAGAAAAGTTTTCCATAACTCATCCCAAGTTTGAATGGAGGCAACGGGCAGCGACCGATACTAGGTGGCTGCCTTATTCTTGAGAGTGTGAGGGAATAATCGACAAGCCACGTCGTCGTATTGTACCTTCATTAGTTGCAATTCTAGGTATAAATTGCTAATATGGTCATCAGTCGAGGTTCCCTTTTTGGGGTCGAACTTCGGGAGGTGTTTCTCGGAATGGCAGGGCATGTCATGGAGTTGGCCTCTAATGTTTAATGGGGATTGATCCATCCAGGCCAACGAATATTTGCGGCGGTTTCCTCTAGGTTGTTGAAATAGGAGGTGGTAGTCATTTCCCTCTAAATTGCTACCAATGCCTGATCCCCCGTTGGTGTGAGGAGGTTGCCTGCCTTCCCGTCGAGGCACTCTGAGGTGTCCTATATCCCTAATGTTTCGTACATTCCTGATATTCCTCAGGTTCCTCAGGAGCCACTAATTGTTGTAAAAGTTTATACAATCTCTAAGGTATTCCCCGGTTCCCTACCCTAGGGTCCCCTCAGTGTTTCCCCTTAGAGGTTGATTGTTGACTGGGGTAACCTCCATGAGGCAACTATCATTTCCTTGCGTCTCTCCCCATTGTGACTGGTTGTTTTCATCAACGAAGGTATTCTTAGGGTCACCCCCCTCCTCTTCAGGAGGATTGTCCAACCCTTCGATGGAGAGCCTCTCAACAACAACCGCATAGTCATTAAGCGTAAGGTTGATTAACTGCGCTATCGAGTTAACAAGGACACCTTGACACGTGTGATGAGGCGTGGAGGTGCGTGGGTTGGATAGGGAGTTAGTGGAGGGAATACATTTCAAACCCCTGGTGAATTGTTGAGTAATAGGGTGCATGGCCCTGAGTTGTTCGTCGGTGACTTCAAACAGGGGAAGTTCCTCTCCTCCTAAGGCATCTTCAAAAGGGGGTAGTTGGGACTCTTATTGATGCAGCCTCGTGAGAGCCAGACCATAAGGGGCACTATATGGTATCTCAGGAGGCGTGGGAGGATAGGGTTGGTTACTAGCTTGATGAGAAGTTTCATTGTGAGGGCGTGAATTAGTACTTTCCATGGCCCTCCTTCTAGCGCCAAATCTGTTGACAGGCTAGAATTCTCCGCCAACAACAAAGAGGGATCTCCCCGGTGTAGGTTCCCAACTAGAGCCTACGCTATTTTCTTTAGGGATCCCTTCTGGTATGTAGGCCCAGATATTGTTCAGGCATGTTGAGCTTGCTTCGAAGAAAGGTGGAATGTGAGCTCAATTGAAAGAATGAACTTCAATAAACAGAAGGAAATAATTGACAAACATCTTATAAAGTGCATACCGTGAATAGCCAGATTATTAACAACATAAACCTTACGTAAAGTAACTATCAGGTGACCTAAAATAAGACTCATGTGTTACAAGATAAACCGTTCAACAACTGTAAAGTACTTCACAGTAATTAAACATCTATGAGCATAAGTAAATGTACAGTCAAGAATAAATTATACCAATAACAATGAAACAGTTCATCAGCACAAGCATAGAGTTAGCGAATCATATACCATCCATGCGAAGCAACAGAAGGTTTGTAGTATGAGACAACATATGAAAAGACCACACATCAAAGCACTCACAGGAACATCCGATCCATCAAGCGAAGAAAATACTCATGGCATTACAACATAAAATATTTGAGAAATCCAATAGTGGAATATTACAATCACTCCTTGCATCAATTAAAAGAGCATAAGTTCTCCTAAGAAATATATCTCAAAATGTCCTTACAAATGTGTCATGGGGGTGTATTTATAGAGTGAGGGTGACTCATGGCCTACCCTTGACTCTTGAACTTCCTCATGACTCTTCATGTACCTGATGACCCTTGGTCTTCCTAAGTTCCTCATGACCTTTCGTATCCCAAAATGTCTTATTCTACCAAAGTACATACCTCACAAAAATAAGCTACTAATCTAATTCATCAATTTAACAATAGCAAGTTCTCGGATGTCTAGATTGAGATGTTCTGTCAAATAGGGGTGCCATGGGTTGTATTCAACTGCGATGGGAGTGATGTATGGTTGATCTTCATCATGTTTGTGCAGGCACTCGAGTGCATCTGGGATTAGGGTGGTTCGTTTGGCATTCACCTAGTTATTCAAGGTCACTAGTTTGGTGTAAATCCTTATTAGTTCTACCACATAACGTGTGATATTTTCTTTGGTGACTAACATGTCCTTTGCACGAGCTGCTTGTTTATATGTATCAACAAGAACTTGTTCTTCCTTTGAGATATCCTCCTGCCTCCTCACTTTCCCGACTTATCTGATAGAAGGAACCTCATGAAGTTGGATCATAGATTCAAGCCCGTTGAACAGGAGTCTGTAGGAAGCTAATACCTTGTCCACATCCTTGGTTAATTTTTCCTTTGATTGAATCTTGATGCGGAGCTGAACCTTGGCATTCTACATGGTTATCCAATCTTTCTTAGGGACCACCACTAGTGCTATGGGGAATTTAACGGACTATTCATGTATTTTATCTAAAGAAATCACAGCCTCCTTTAGAATTACAACTCTTTCCTTTGTGTGAGCTTGTATTGCCAAGATTGGGGCCACTTTGTGATGCATCTTAGACATCTCTTCGTAGACCATCACTATGACTTCCCCAAGGGTCTCGGCCTCTCCTTTGATCACTACCTGAAATTATATTGTGCTTGAGTGAACTAAATGGATGGCTGCATTTTCTTCCTCTACTCTCTTTCTTTCTTGCTCTGCAGTGGTAGCCCTTTGCTCAGGTGTGTAAAGCCTATTCTGAAGGTCTATGATAAGTTTTCTCATTCGGGCCACATTGTGTTTGGTGGAAGCAATGAAAGTTGTCCCATCCGAGGCGATCATTTCTAGGTTCGCTGTGATGTTGGGCATAATTTTCTTGGTCGTGGTGACCGATAAGGGCTCAGCTGGATTCTTGGCACAATACTTTTTCCTTTCTTGCACAATTTTGAGGCTGAATTCGTTGAACGTGAGCCTTGTGAGGTCTAGGACTTCCTTCTCTTGTCCTTCCGAGAAACCCAGTTCTTGCAAGGAAAGGTGCCCATCGGTGAGGGGAGTAGAAAGAGGCACATCCAATGGGGGTAGCCCACTTAATCTTTATCTAGCTCGGTTGTTTTACTAGTCTCTCCTTGCTCAATTCCAATGGTTTCCTTTTCTTTGCTCCTCCTCATTTCTTCCTCTTGTTGCTTTCTTTCTTGCTCTACGAGAACTTTTTGCCTCTCGAGCTCGTCTTCCTGCCTTTTCTTCTCTATCTCTTCCTGAGCTCTTCTTTCCTCCTGCAGCTTTTATTCTTTCTCTTTTAGCTCCTGCTCCATTCTCCTTTTCTCCTCTTCTTCCTTAGCCTTGCGCTCCTCCTCCTGCTTTTCTTCTCTACCTCTTCCTTAGCCCTTATTTCCTCCTGCAGCTTTTCTTGTAGTTGTTTCTCCTTTTCCTCATATTTTTGTCGCCTTCTCTTCTCTAGCTGGCCTTGGTCACTAGAATCTTGAGACTATTTGATCTCTTGCTCTCTTTTCCTCTTAAGCTCCTGCTTTTTTTCTTTCCAGGGTGGAATTTCTTTGCTTTGACGTTGGATTAATTTCTTCCTCTTATGGGTCGCTTAAAATAGCTTCGACCTATTTTCCATTTTTCTTCTCAGAATCCCCAGTGCCCTTCTGTGCCTCCTGCTATTTTTTCTTGATGGTGGAGGCTCTTTTTTTAAGATTGACATTTTCCTGGAATCCTCGAGGATCTCCTCATCTCTAGCTTGTTGCTCACTCAGACTAAGTTCCCTCGTGGAGTTATACTAATTATTCACCCTATCTTCATGATCTTCTCTAGTGTGTGAATATGACCAGCTAAACTTTTCTTTCTTGCAGTGGGCAGCCACGACTTTCTCGAGATCGTATGTCCGCTAGTTGAGAGTTACAAAATGGCTCCCCTTCAATGCTTCAGCCTCTGCCTCTACTTGTTTAAAATTCTCCACTACATAGGCTCCGATGGTGAGAGGGAAGGTAGGCCATCGTTTCTTCTTTCGTTTGTTCAGTACCCTTGAAAAGCCTTGTGTCATTTGGTAGCAGACTTCTCGCAAGAGTTTTTTTTCTTTGACGAACCTGGGTAGGGAATGGGGAGCCTTATGGGTACCGAACACTCTGATGAACATTCCTTCTTGGATGGGAAACCAATGTGCTACCTTGACCACTATCTCCATATCCCTCTTTGACATACATGGTGGTTCCTCACCAAATAGTAGCTGGGACAGCGGGGCAATAAAAGATTTAGAAATCACATCTATCATACCTTTGTAGGTAGTGTCCCAGAAAACCTTGTAGTGGCGGTGCACGGGATCGGACACTGATGTATCCCAATTATAGATCCAGTGCTCAAATTGACATCTTGCGCAGACAGCGTCTAGGAGGTATGAATCCATATAGAATTTCGAAGGCTTTTATGGTTTTGGGCACTTGGTTGCAGCTATGTTTGCTTTCAAATATGATGTCAGAATGTTTTCCCAATTGAAAATAGTTCCTCGGGTGGTGACGGCATGAATGAGAGGAACCCAGGTGTCGTATAATACATCATAGACTGCCTTACCATAAAAGCAGCACATCATAGCGGAAATTAGTTGAAATACCTTAAGTAACCCCTCTGTCCTGTATGCCTGATGTGATCTAACCCAGAACTTTGACAGGTCCTTCCACCATTCCCTCAGGATATCTTTAACTGGGATTACAAAACCAGAGAGTCGCCTGGTATTGAAAATATATTGTCTCTCTGGGATTCTGTAGTAGGCAGCAATATCTGTTGGGGAGATCGCAGCGAAGGGTGCTCCAGCATGGTCCCTGATTGTCCATGAATCTGTGTATGTATTTTGCAGGATCCATTTAATGGTATTTGTGCATGAGAAGATAGGGCGGTGTGATGCTATCTTGTGTAGATTCGACTTCATAACATTTAGGTATACTAGGAAATCCTCTTGGTTTTTCGATATGTATGGCTTTGAGAACTCTTCATAGATGTTATACCAAGAGAGTTTTGTGGCTTTATTAATGTTGCACGATATATCCCCAAAGATGGGTGGCTCCTTGTCTTGGTAGATCTCCCATGAACCACTTACCAAGCATCTCCAAGCAGCCTTAGTAGTTGGGGGTGCCATCTTGTCTTCGAAGGAGGAGATGGAGATGCACTTGAGGTCCACGTCACCTGACATGTCAAAAATACAATCCCACGATGAGAGCGACGGCATGAAAATCAAGTAAAAACTATCTAAATAAAATTAATTTTAGACGCTAACAAATCTTTATGGCAAGTCACATAGGGAGAGAGGTCGCAAAGTCGCAAGGAAAAGAGTGTGACTTAGCGTCTTGTTATATGAGTCGTAGTTCGCAAGGTCGCAGGTTGCAAAGGTCGCAAGGTCGCAAAGTCGCGAAGTCGTCGAGTCGCAAGGTCACAAAAAAATTGGTATCGCGGCCGCAGGCCGTGCGACTTCGATTTTGGGTGGTCAAGGAGGAAGATTTGATGCTTCGAGGAGGCTTGGAACCCTTCCTAGAAATATGGTTAAGGTTTACTAGAGGAAACAGGGATGTTTTGGATCGAAGAATGGTCATGAGAGGGTCAAGAAAGACTTATCAGGGCCAAAGTAACTGCTTATTTGGGTTTGAAGTGAAAAACCTAGGCAAAAGGGGATAAAAACCCCTTGGAATGGAATGTGGACAGTCGAGGAGGCAGGGAATGACACTTGGTTAAGAGACATGATTACCGGGAAGGTGAAAGGTCGTTTACCTCGAGAAACCATGCACGCACCTAAGTTGCAAACATTCTTCATCTTTTGTGTGACCAAAGGAGTTGTTACGAATGAATAGGGGTGACCTCCCCTTTTATAATTTTGATCGCACGTGTGAAAGTCACATGGGTCTAAAATACGACCTTGCGACCTATGCGTCGCAAGGTCGCATGGTCGCAATGAGTGTCAAGGGTGACCTTGTGACCTGTTAGTTGTGAGGTCGCAAGGGTCGCATGGTCGCAACGAGTGTCAAGTGTGATCCACGCGACCTTTACGACTTAGTGAATTGTGGGTCACACGGGTCGCAATAGTCACAAGGGTGCAAATGTTTGACATAGTCACGTTCCAAAGATGTGACTGACTTTATAAAACAGGATCTTGCGGCTTAGCCTCACTTAGCAGGAAAACTTAGGCTTTTACGAGGCTCTTCTAGTCTAGCGAGCTTTTTAACAGATCCCAAAGGTGCAAGAAATCTTGTACGATATAGGGGCTCCAAAAATTTCAAGGATTTCGGAATTTTTCGAGGGGTTGTTGCAGTAGCTACAACAGACACGAAGGCTTATTTCCAGCGAGATAAGAGTTGATTCTTCCAGCGATAGGGTGAGATCATTTTACTATTTTTTTTGCCCAGTTTTTCTCTATATTAGATACGTAGTTGGGCATCCCATGAATTGTACTCATAATTACTACTGCTTAATAATAAAACCCTTAGTTGTTGCACCAGTTTTCCCACATTAGGTTTTTCTAAGGACATTTGTCCAAAAATAATGATGTAATGTGTTGTGTATTTCTTTCTTACTCAATTTCTTGTTTCTGCATATAATTTTAAGTTGTGAAGGTTGCAGTTGTATTTACTTCGATATTTACAGTAGAACACGGTAAATAACTTGCATGGGTTAACAAGTAGGAGGAGTAGTATCAATGTGTCACAGTAGTGATTTGGGGATTCCAAATTTTCACACAACCTCGTTGTCAAAAAGTGTCATGCATGCCAAATATATGATCGTAAAACGCGTGCTCCACCTGCTCCTTTGCACCCTATTATCATCGTTGGACCTTTTGAAAAATGGGGCATTGACTTCATGACATGTAATTGTCACTCGGCGGTAGACTATTTTACCAAGTGGGCCAAGGTGATTCCTACATACAATACCACCAACGAAACAAATGCCTTATTTTTCTTCAATCACTTCATTGCACGGTTTGGTGTACCACAAGCTATAGTTACATACCATTGGAAACATTTCCATAATCACATGATGTCTGAACTAACTGCCAAGTTGGGCCTCTCCCATGAGAGCTCAACTCCCTACACCCTTAGGAAAATGGGAAAGTTAAGGCTATGAAGAAATTTTTAAGAATAATTCTTCAGTCCATGATAGGGATCCACAAATCAAATTGGAATTTTATCCTTTATGCAGACTTGTGGGCATATCGAACTTCTATTCTGACTGCTAGCAGGTTCACACCATTGCAATTGGTATATGGTCTGAAAGAAATCCTTCCTATTGAGTGTGAAATTCCATCTTTGAAACTTGTTGTAGAGCTCCTCCCTTCCACTTATGCAGAATAAGAGTGTCTTTTACATCTAACATTCTTAGATGAAACCCAACATGATGTCGTGACGGATAATGAATCCCATAAGAAATGCATTAGAGTGCAATACGACAAGAATGTCAAGCCTCGTGTCTTCTCGGAAGATGACCTTGTCTTGTTGTATGATCAAGAGTTTGATAAGTTAGGATCGAGGAAGTTCAAGACGATGTGGCTAAGCCCATACATTGTTAAACGTGTTTTTGCTAAATGGGCCTATGATCTTATTTATTTTTATGGAGTTCCACTGGCACAGCGTAGAAATGGGTTGCACCTTAAAAAATACTATGCTTAAGTTATGTTTGTGCAGTTCACTATGTACATGTTGTATATAGGTGTGTTGAGTGCGTTTGTAATGTGTTCCCATTGAAGTTTCCTATTGTTTTTGTTAATCATGTTATCATTTGGTTTGCAGATGTCGGCATCCCTTCAACCATATGTTGGTTATGTTGATGGCGCTAGTCATAATACTCGAAAGCTTTCTTCCACGGCATTGGCTATATATGCTCTAAGTGGTGAGTTAGTGAGTTTACAAGGGATTTGTATCGATCACTCTACCAATAATATCGTTGAGTATAGCGCAGTGATCAAACTATTGTCTGATGTTATTTCTCATGGTATCCATTGCATAGCTATCAGACTTGACTCACAACTTGTAGTACTATATTTGACTAATGTCTATTAAGTTATAAGTCCAACTATGCTTCGTATGTTCTTAAGGTTTCACCTTCTGGAAATACATTTTGATTATATCCAATATCAACACATTTCTAGAAGTCTAAATACATTGACAGATGCATTGGCAAATCATATTTTAGATAGACATTTGTGACATATGTATATTAAATTCAATTAACATCACATACATTGAATGAGATAATAGAACGCATAAGAAACACCAACAGGTAGATAGTTGTGTGTGTGTGTGTGTGTGTGTGTGTGTATAGATATGAAAGTTTGTTTTTACAAAAACTTATGCCTGAGACACATATGGCCACACGGCCTATCATATCAAAAAATATACATGCAGTAAAAATATGGCTATATAGCCTCCTAATAGACTACTCCTGATGATGTTAATGATAGAAAGAAATTGCGCGACCCATCTTGCATAGTCGCTGGTTGATACATCCAGGCATGCCAATAGTATAACATTATAGTCTCATAGGGATTTGATCGACCCTAGTCTCAGCTATGCACTAGGTATATCCCTCCATGTGTCACTCGACCTCTGCAAGAGTGTCAACCACATTAAGATCCTCTAATACCTCTCATCCTCCTACAGCAACCTATTCTCCGACTGGTGTTTGATATAGGTATCCAACACATTGAAGATATAAAGAACACATAGGTTGAACGGATCCAATATTTGCATATAAAAATCAATAGTTAGTCTTGGATACATAGAAAATACAAAAAAAAAAAAATCGTAAAGCTTAAACTCAAAAATTGAGAAAAGTGTTTTTGTTTTACCTATGGCACCCCATCGCTCGCCATCAAGAAGCGCAAGCTCTGGGTCTCAGTGGAAATCCATCCATGTGTATGGATAGTCTTCAATCATAATGAGTTTCATGCATAGGCATCAGAAAAAGACTAGTGTGAATCTCATAAACGATGGACCTGCATGTCTAAACATGAGATCCACCCATCTCCTCATTCATGGGACTCTCGGATCTACGAGCTCAAGCATGATATGTTGTGGTCAAATCAATGGAATCTGCTCCAAGGCAAACGAAATCAAAATCGAACCATACCCAAAGTTCTTCAACTGTCCATCCTTTGCCTTGGTAAGTTGTTCTTTCATGTTTTTTAGTACTCCCTCGCTTTAGTTGAATATTTTCGGCTCTATGCACTCTAGAGTATATTGCATTTGGGACCTGTTATCCAAATGCAGGGTAGTGTTTCCAACCAATCTAGCAATAATAAACAGGATTTTCCTCAAAGGAAAACGGACCACATCCTTTATCTCGAAATTCCCATCCTTTGTCGGTTGGCATCGAGGTCTATAGTGTGTATTAATATAGTACTTGACTATCTCCCCACCCCTTCTCAAACCAAAGAATGAGACAGGGACACCTCTCCTCGATAAACCTGTCAGGAAATATATTTCTTCCACCTGTATACTAAGCATATGTGCTCCAAGCCTGAAATCTTTTGCCTGAACATCCCATGCTCGAACAAGATACTCTAATAACTCCATATGTTGCGACATACCAGGAAGCCAAAAGAATTTCAAAAGCCCACAGTTTCTTAATGCCTGGATAGTGGTTAGATCATTAGTTGTATTCATATCTTGTTCTTCATGTTCTCTTTCACCATATCAGATTCATTTTGTTCTAATGGAAATCTGAAATATAACAAGAAGAATTATTAGAGTGAATATCAAGCAAAAAATTGAGAGAATTTTCAGTGAAACAAGCAAAACAAATTTTTGAAATGTGCCCAACGCACCCTACTAAAAGGAGACAGTGTATTGTAGCGCCCTAGACATTGCATTTTTTTTCTTTCCCAACACGCCCTACTAAAAGGAGATAGTGTCTTGCAGTACCCTAGACAGTGTAATTTTTACTTTCTCAGCACACCTTTTGATATTGTTGGGGTGCGTTGGGGCTATGGAAAAAAATTAAAACCTCGGGCCACCTAAAACTAGAAAAAAATATGCATGAAATGAAAAAGCAAAACCATGAAAAAAAAGAGAAAGGTGAGATCTCCTACCTGGAAGTGACGGTACTCGAAATGATCCGTCAAATTGGGTGCAATCAATGGCAGAATATCAGAGAAAAAAAGCACTTGGAGCTCACTCATCAAGAGGTAAAACGTAAAATGGTAAAAATAAAATTGTTTTTGCCTATTTGTGGTCATTTTTATTATTTTGACCTAAATGTGACTTAATTTTACCATGCATAAAGTAATTTTAATATTCCGGTGGTGTTCTGAGCAGGTTAACATTTGTTTGACGGATTTTATGATGTTTGAATCAAAACAGATCATTTTGACCAAAGAGCATATTTTTATCACTTTTTTTGGACTCTGTAAACTTATGAAAAATGAACCCCTAGGAATCCTCTTTCATCTCTTCTCAGTCTCCCAAAACACGAAAATATTACCGATCACTTGTATTTTTTAACTCAATAAAGTAAATGAAAAGATGTATACTCAATATAAGTTTAACCCTTTTTCGGATTGAGATAGACTATCTAAGAAAAAGGAATACCTTAGTCAAATGCTAAGAGGTTCTCTTGAGTATCGTTTTCTACTTTTTTGGACTCAAGAGACAAATTTATGAAAAGGGACTCTGGAGTTTTCTTTTTCACCTCTTTTTCAAACTCTCTAAACATGAAAAAAGAGTTGAGTTTCACTTTCGATGGACTTGTAAAAACATCAAACAGTTATGGACTCATCAAACATGGTGAGACCGAACTGCTTCTTCTCATTCGTTAAATATATTTAGAAGGATTTATCTGAAGGATGAACTTATAGACCAAGCATATGTTATCCTCCTGAAGATTTTCAAAAATATAGTGGTACTGACCAGAAATGGTTGGGGAAATTGGAAAAACAGAGTATTCCACTTATTAATGGAAGCGATTCGCTCTTGAACATGACATTTTTCCACTTCATCTACGTGGTTGTTACGTTGGGAAATATGCTTTTTTTTTTGTTCATCACACCATATCAAATCCTCTTCTTTCAGTTTTGGGTCAATGTTGCCAACTCCATTCAGTGTCGTCGATATGTGCAAGAGAAGGCATCTAGTTGATATCTTATACAATACTCTTAAGCCTTCATTCCATGTCTTCCATTCCTAAACTAGTTCCGCATCAGCATCATTATGTCTCAAATCATGATACGTATTTCGTGTCGTTGATGGGGATACATAAAGGCCCTCCTGTGACGGGTCACCACTTGTCGACATCAACTCATTATCCAGAAAGTTGACTTAGAAACTCCCTTCAATACCTTAGAACTTGCATACATCAATGGCAAGTTTCCTTGCTCTCAGCGACAAGTCTTCATCATTAGCCTTTGGCCGAAATATTTTGTGTGGTGTTCATCTTCAATTCATTCATTCACACCATATAGATTGTACTATGGTACCTTGAGATCCATTGAAATCATCAGTGGTTTCTCTCGTGTTTGTTAACAACTTACATCATTGGTTGGTAATCATATGGTGTCTACCATGTTTGACTCTAACTCATTTATTTGCATGGTTACATTGGACGATCGAGTGAACGAATTAGAATACCCCAGATCAAGTTCCATCTGTCTAGGTTGCGCTTTCAGGATTAATGCAAGATTAAAAAGTATGATGGCTATGCTCATACAGACATTCATCCCATCTTGAGTCCACACTTTGTAATCAGTGGATGTGACTTATTAATTATTGTAAATGTAATGTTAGCTTATATATTGAGCATGGGTATGCCTCCCTCGGCAAAGATATCATGAAGAAAAGGTATTGTAATAGATGATGATATCAACCATTGGTTCTTGATCTGAACTTGTCACAAGGTAAAGCACTTTAGTCATCAACCACCATTTCCGACTTTGCACTTTGGGGGAAATTTGTTATAAGCCATTTTGTCACATATTGTCAATAGACCTATAAACCAGAGCAATTCACATATATGATCATGTTATCATTATCCCTACACAAAGCCCTAAGCATGAACGTTCCAAAATGTCTGAGTTTCTGGATCTCACTGCTCAAAATCAAGCTTTTAAGCCCCAGCGCGCCTTGTCCCTTTAGAGACCTACGTTCAGTGTTGGTTGCTTCCTTTTGCACCAGCATTGGTCAACACCAACTTGCTCCTTTTTGGGGGTGCGTTGATTCTAGAAATTTGGGAAAATTAGAAAGATCTTTGAAGCTTCCAGGGGTTGTTTTAACAATTTATTATGGATAAGAATCTAGAATCATATATGATCCTACCTTGGAGACTTCACCTCTTATCCCTTGATCTCATCCTCCCGTCATAAGTGGATCTCAAGCTCATTATGGTAAATCCTAAACTACCATCCCTCTCCTATAAATTTATTACCATCCACAACATCAAGGTTGGATTTTTGAGACTAATCATGCCCTCATGTTGTTGCCTTGAATCTAAGAGAGTCACCATCTTCATGCATTTGGGTGACATTGAGGTGTGCTTTGTGACAAGGAAGGACAAGTCAACTTGGGGAGATCTCTACAAGATCAGCTACTATTCTTGGTTGTAAACTCTCTCCTATTTATATTAATACCAAGAGTGTCATGTTTTCCTATATGTGTTTCATTACATTTACATTCATGTATTTCAATACCTCGTTGATTCATTGAACAGAGTAATTGGATTATGCTATGTAGATGTTGTAGATCCTTGGCTTGTTTTGGTTCTATGTGCAGGTTCTAATTATATCAATCAGAGCTACTAATGGATCTCATAAGTCGGGAGGAAAGTAAATCTTTCAACAGATTCCAAGTAAGCCTCTTTCCCATTCTTCAATTTCTCTAATGGAAACTCTATATTATTTG
Source organism: Pinus taeda (assembly GCA_000404065.3). NCBI lineage: Eukaryota > Viridiplantae > Streptophyta > Pinopsida > Pinales > Pinaceae > Pinus > Pinus taeda. Next base: position 111,940 of record APFE030982708.1, read on the forward strand.
CTTTCTATTGTTCTCGACCAGTCCACTAGGTTTAGGGAAGATACTTTTGTTCTCAATTGTAAATTCCACAAAGAAAGAAGGTATATATGTTTGGGATCATAATGGTTATAGGGTTTGTTTCCTCAAGGGGTTTGTATGTTCAAGGTTCAAAGTGTATCAACTTATGATGATTGTGTCGAAATTCATTAGGGTTGGTGGGTATAGGGTGATATTGGTTTAGCGCTAACATGTGATAGGTGTCATAATGTGTCTATGATCAAGGTATTTATGTATTATATTATATAAGTATGTTATTGTATAACAAATCATAATGTGCTTGGGGACATAGAATGTTTAGGTCAATCATGGGAAACAATAATTAATAGTGGTAAAAAATGTGTATCCATGATCATCGATGGTCAACAATAGTTATAGGGTCAACTATGGTCAACGATTGTTAATGATAGAAAATATGATTAATGATGGAAAGGGTTAATGGGTTCTCAAGGTTTTAGGTTAATAGGTTTATAGGTCATGATATCAGCATTATATGTGTTTCATAGATAGTGGATAAGTTGATACAATGATTTTGGGTCAATGAGATAGAGATTGGTGGGTTATTTGTAGTTAATATGGTGAAAGTGGTCACGTGATCGTTGCAGAGTTTGGGGTACGAAGTGAATATTGATGGTCAAGATGATTCTCATGGATCCAACAATGTAGATTTACTAACACAACCCTAACCCTTCATTTTCTCCACTTTCCATCACATTTGGCCTGCAATTCCTACTGAATGGCATCCTGTTATGAACCTACCACCGCCACCATCTCCTCTCTTGCTTACAGCTCGACAATAACCTACATTGATGCCAGGCTATTGTCGAGCTGCAAGCAAGAGAGGAGATGGTGGCGGTGGTAGGTTCATAACAGGGCACCATTCAGTAGGACTTGCAGGCCAAATGTGATGGAAAGGGGAGACAATGAAGGGTTAGGGTTGTGTTAGTAAATCTACGTTGTTGGATCCATGAGAATCATCTTGACCATCAATCTTCACTTCGTACCCCAAACTCTGCAACGATCACATGACCATCACGAGGTGGCGAAGTTCGGTTGGTTCACTCTCTCCAAGGAACAGTACATAGGGTTTTTAAAATAGCTATGATGGTTCAAATGAGTACCAAAAACAGTATGCAATCACCTATCCAGGCGTGGATTTCTTCTAGATATTTCGCTAAATTTTGGATTTAAAAAGTTACATCATCCATTGGAAATAAAATACACACCATGGGTGTTAACTCATCACCAGCATAGCTATCAATAAGCATAATACAGTAGGCCACGTCGTATTTCTCAATTTACAATGTATAATAAACTCATTGCGAAGGGAAATAATTAAATTTATATGGGATGGATGAGTTAAGTGGGTCGGGTGGCAAGTGTAGGAGGTAGTGAATTTATGAATAAGTCCTTCTGCTCTAAATTTTTTATACCAATATCAAGATTCAAGAGTAAGAGTCTAGAGGGAAGTTATGATTGTAACTTTTTCATTCAATACTTGTGCAAAATGATGGGGGATATTTTCAAGAAGTTTAGATTAATAACATTAGTAAACGAAATTGGGTATATTATATAGGCAAGGATATTTCTTTAAAAAAAAATGGAGGCTTGAACTCAGGTCACATTATGATTAGCGGGTGATTATGTTAGTGGTTATATGGGTCAAGGGGTACAGTGGTTGGGGTCATAAGTATCAGGGATGTTAACAATTAAGGGCTATAATGTTGACTTACATTTTAATAGGTTTATGTGGAAATGGGTGATTGAATTAAGGGTCCTGGTGTAATAAGAATGCCAGTGTGCTATAGTAATAATGTTAGGGAGTTAGTGTATTCAAGATCATAAATGTTATGGGTGGTTACTTCATGTGACATAGGGGCCATTAAGGGTCATAAAGTATTAGGGCGTTAGTGTATTCATGGACATGGCGCATTAATGGGTGATTGTGTTCATAGGGGTTAAGGGTCATGGTTAATAAGATGTTAGTGGGTTAGGAGGCTAATGCTTTGAGGTTAATGGGGTTAGTAAAATAGGAAGTTTGTTATACAGGAAAATCAATATTGTCAACCTTAATCAATATGGTCAACTCTAGTTACCATTATCACATGTTAGTGGCTAGTAGTGCCAACTGAACTATGATGGCTTAGGTTGGCTAACAGTTAATGTTTGTTAATGTATCTCAATTAATGGGTTAGTGAGTTAGGAGGTTAATAGAATAGGGGAATAAAGTTGTTAGGTAAATGTGTCCAGTGACGATTAATACCTATTGAAGGTTATAATGTATTTAGGTATTAGTGTTTTAGACGCCATAATGTGTTGGGGAGTTGATGCATCAGCAGTCACGGTCAAGGGTCATAATGTTAGGTACCTATAATACTAGTGTATTCCCTTATTATTATTGCTATTGTTTTGCCCATGTTGTCCCCATATTGTTATTATTGTGCCCCATAGAAGCCCATTATTGTTATTGTTGTGCCCTTACATTATTATTTTTATGTCGGCTTTGACTATATTGTGACCCCTTGTACTCCTATATATAGAAAGGAGGTCTTGTCATTTATATCATCCAAGAATTGTTCATTTGTGCAATGTAAATGAGGTTGCCCCCTCGAAGAGCTTGATTTTGAAGTCATTGATCTATCTTTTATTCTATTTTGTGAGTTGGTTGCATAACACGTAATGTATTGCATGATTAGTGTGTTTGAGTTGATAGTGTATTGAAAAGAAATGGTGTTAGGGGCATAGAGATTAAGGGTCACAATGAATTAGGGTGTTTACAAGATAATGTTAGTTAGTCAAAGTGTTAATCAATTATTGTGTCAATGGGATAGGGGTTAGGATGTATACTATGTTAGGGGTCATAATGGTCATAGCAATTGTTTCTTTAAGAGGTTTGTATATTCAAGGTTTGCAGTGTGTCAACATATGATGATTATGTCAAAATTCATAGGGGTTGGGATATAGTTTGTTTAGGGTAATATTGGCTTTGTGCTAACATGTAGTAAGTATCATACTCTACTTACGGTAAAGGTACTTACATGTTAGATTATATTGGGATGTTAGTATGTGGATCATAATGTGTTTCGGGCCATAGCATGTTTAGGTCACTTATGGGAAAGCATAATCAATAGTGGTAAAAATTGTCTCACTATGATCAATGATGGTCAACCATAGTTATTAGGGTCAACAATGATCAACTATGGTCAAACACTGTTAACAATGGAAAATATGATTAATGAGGGAAATCATTAATGAATTACTAAGGTTCTAGGTTAAGAGTTTTAAAGCTTATGAGATTAGCAAGATATGTGTTCCATGGATAGTGGATATCAATGCAATGATTGTGGGTCAGTGAGATAGATATTAGCAGATCATTGTTGTTAACATGATGAAAATGGTCTACATATATGATCAATAATGAACAACCATGTTAATGAAAATCAACCATGCCTAAGCACGGTTAATATGGTTAGTAGGTTAATTTGGTCAACTATTGTAAAAAATGATCAATATGTTCAACAATATTTTAGGGTTATGATATGCTATGTGGTTAGTGTGTTAAAAGATGATTTTACTAAAATTCATAGGTTGGAGGGGATATATTATATCTAAAGTCATAAGGGTAAGGGGATCATTATGTCATAATGGTTAGTAGGTGATTATATAATGGGTTAGAGTGTGTTAGGTATTTATTATATTATAGCTATATTGTTTTAGAGTCATAGTGATGATAGCTCTTAAGATTCAATGATGTAGTGTAATGGTGATTAGGGGGTGACTCTATTAGGGGTTATATAGGTCATGGGGTGTAATTTGGTTTTGATCATAATCATTTAGGATGGTAACAATTAAGGGGTATAATGTTGCCTTACATGTCAATAGGTATATGTGGCAAGGGTTGATTGATTTAAGGGTCTTGGTGTCATAAGAGTGTTAATGTGATTTGGTCACAATGTTAGGGGGTTAGTGTATTTAAAGACATAAATGTTATTGGTTAATGTTGGATAGTTGGAATTGTCTGGATGGCTAGTGGTTTCAAGTGTGTTGGCATTGCTGTCAAGCATATCAAAATGGAGGTTTGTGGTAGTAGATGGGTTCAAAGACTACATCGGACCTTCCCCACTAGAAAGTGCTCTAAAATATCTTTCCAATGTTATGTGAAAGTCCATGAATAGCCATTGGGATCAACATTTATTGACTTCCTAAGTTAGTCCTAAGAAAGTCGAAATATTGAAGCAGATTGGCATATAGGGACCTCGAGAGGAGGTTCAGTCAATCGAAGCAAGCAAAACATTGGATCCCGAATTTTGAAACCCAATATCGAAAGGGTTGAATATCGGAGGTTGAAGGCTTGGAACCTTGGTGGTGTATTTAAAAAGGACCCGAGATGGCATGAAAACCCGATATTGGAAGGAATAAGAAGTTAATATCGAAACATCAAGACCTTTAGAGATGGCATGGAACCAGGGCAGCAAGAGAAATTTCGGGAGCGTGAAATATCGGAGGTCATGACCTCAGAGCCTAGATATTTCAGAACCTCGTAAGTCCTTATAAATTGCAATTCTTTAAAAGCAACGAATTTTGCAAGGAAGAGGAAATACAAATAAATTCGTTATAAAACCAAAGGACCGATGGATCCTTTCTCTCCTCCAGTAGGACACATGGCAGCTAGTGATTGGCCCTGAGAATTTGACAAGGAAAATGATGTCAACATAACATAGCAGTATGGAGGACATGTGGCAGTCATATTCGACATTTTGGTTGGCCTAATGGGGAAAATCTAGGTGACACGTGTCACCACTAAGGATACACCATGTGGCAATGATGGCATTCACATGACGTCTTCTCGAAGGTCGTATATCGAAAGTCAGAGTTCTCGTAACTCCTGTGTAATTGCTTTATGAAAAAGTTCCAATGATGTTGAGTGGCACATGGTCAAGGGACGTCCAAAGAACCAAGAGCAGAGAGAGGGTTTAGCACCAAAGTGTTGTGTGATTCCACGTGGGAAGTATTTCAGAGGTTGAAACTTCATAACTCCTTCGTAAATTGTTTTGGAAAAAAATTACGATGAAAGGGATTTTGACATTGGTGGCGTTAGGTCATGGAAGTCCAAAAGAACCAAGGGCAAGAGAGAATACACAATGAGATAGGCCCATGGAAGGAGATTGAAGGCCTTAGCACCTAAGTGATATGCCCCCAGTCACAGCACCCAGTCACATGGAGGAAAAACAAGAAGGGGCTAAGCAAAAGGGGCCAAAGGCATATCAAAGACTTTCAATTTCTTAATGTCATTTTAATAAAGGTTATGAGATATGAGAACTCTAATATTCCAATACATAAGAGTATGGAGCCAGTGATCACAAGAAATGGTTATATGAGAAAGAAAACAATAAAGGTTAAAGGCATCCGTATTGGTATTTCTTAAGGTCTCTTTAATAAAATTTAAAGAAATAAAAGGGCTCAAGTAGTTTAGTACAAAAGAGTATTGAAGGTGGGATGGGTCAGCAGTTGGAGAGTAAATGCACGTAGAAGGTTAGTGTCACTGGAATAAATAGAGATTGTCAAAGATCATAGGGTCAAGGCAACGAGGACCACAATGTACAGAAAAGACTGTTGAGGCATGTCCCGAAGTTGAAAGAAAGCAATGTCTGATATTCCCATGTACACCTTATAGAAATACATTAATAACAGAGAAGCCATGTTGAAGTGCATTCAAACTCTGTGAGCCATGAAGAAGCATGGGGGGTCTTATTGGAGTATGCAGGTGGGCTGAGATTAAATTTTGGACATGGAGAATGACACAGGGATATGGTGAAGTGAACAAAGCCCATTCTCATGATTTAATGTAGTGAAAAAAATTGTAAAAATGGGATGCAACAGAAGAATGGAGTGTCATGTCAGGAGTACACTCTCAAGCAATGTGGATGTTGACAGAGACAACATTGATCCCAGTGCATCATAGGAACAAAACTTTGGATTTCCATTGAGAAACCAGGGGAAAACAATATTGTTGTGTATGTGTTGAAGAGTGTGCAAAAGTTGAGAAATTAGCCCAAGTGTTGAACTGACGCAAAGTGTTGCAAAGAGCATGTGCAGTAGAAGGCCAAGAGTAGAGCATATGTGGTTGTCAGCAGAGGATAGGGTGTTGTTGTGTGAGGCCGAGAGAGCCAATGGAACAGTAGAGAATTGAGAGAAGAAGTATGATACTGTAGTGAACCATATTGGTATTTCTCTGTATAGGTAATGGCCTTTGTTTTGAGTTCGAAATTTGTATGAAATGTAGAATAGTAGCTAGAGCAGGTGGTGGCCCACATTCATAAGAGGTTGGTGCCTCTTGGGGTTGAGAAATCAATGCTAGTATAATTAGGGTCAGATTTCTCTTTCTGGATAATTACTTGTGAATTATGTTAGCTTATTTTACTTATTTTTCATATTATATTTCATCAAACAATTACCAAATTATGTGTGCATTAAGATCACAAAAACACAAGACACAAGATGTAGGCACTATGCCAGGGAAAAATATGTATCTAGGGGAAAACCCAGTCAAAATCTCTTCCTTCAATAGTTTTTCTCGAGACTCTTCAACCTAGACATAGACATCCTCCACACCAAGCCAACCTTTCCTTCTTAGATCCAACCTTCGACCTAGTAGCAACAACACTTCAACTCCAACAACTTCGACTTGGCAACTTTCGGCATCAACAACAGTAGCAGCAGCTTCAAATTTGACAAGGAGACTTCGACTCCTAAATTAGCCCACACGAGAGAGAGAGAGAGAGTTCTTGACCAAACTCGCACTAATTTTAGCCTCCTCCTTCACCTTCGCACTTTTCCCAGCTTCCAGCTTCAGATATCAAACTATTTGTGAGAGAGTGAAATGCTCCAAATAAATTTGAATTTCCTTGTATATATATCCTTCCAATGAGGTTGAATTACCTTTCTTGATGCCGACTTGGTGTGGAGGTTACATAATTCATCTTTGACTCAGAAAGAATTATTTTTACATCGTTTGAAAGCCCAATAAGGGTCTCATAAAATATACAGTGGCTCTAATGAATTTTTATTAATCCTCAGAGTCCACAATGGGGACTTTGACTAATAAAATGATGACCCAAGCATGAAACCCGTGCTTTAATAATTCATTGTGGCAATAATAAAAATTCTGTTGACAAATTCATTTTATGAAGACCAAACCTAGTTACATTTTTCAACACCCCCTCTTAACTAGGGAGTTATTCATAAGGAATATCTCAAACTATATGAACTATGAATATTTTAGGCACTGCAATGCCATGGACTAGATTCCTAACCAGGGAAATCTATCCAATGTCTCTCAACAGTTTAGGCACTGCAATACCATGGACTAGATTCCTGACCAAGGAAATCTATCTAAGTGGAACTAAGATGGACAAAAGATTTCAGCTTCTCTAGGCGCCATCGGGATTACTTACTAGCCATCAACCTAGGGATCTAGGTGTGTATCTGAAGTCAGAGCTCCATGACCAATGCCACCCTCCCTACTTTAGGGACTAGACATCAACACAAAGTGTCGGCTGGATGTCTTCCCATACAATGTGTCTCACACACAAAGCCTCAACTTTCCCTATTATTACAATCGGTAACAAATCCTCCCCGATCAAACATATTAGTAACAACAAATATCTCCCAATTAAATTGATTGATAACACTAAGCATGTAAAACGTGTTATCAAACCTCTGAGAGATTTACATGTACAAACAAAACCCCAATTAGTAACAAACTTTCAAATGTACAAAAGTAAACACAAACCATCAGGGTATTCCAAACAAATGATGATGCTTCTTAATCATAGTAGGACTTTCAAACGAATCTTGACAAAAGATTCCTTAATCATACATCTTCCTTTCCTACTTCACATGCAGCAATATATTCTGCAAACAGGTCTTGTTTTTCTTATCTTAACAACCCCTTAAAATACATTCTCCAATCTCTTCTTTCAATGTGTCCATCATGACTATAGTATGTCCTCCCTCTCAACTCGGGACTTTTTTCCATGAAGACAAGAGTTATGTGTCCTTCTCTCACTTATGGCCTTCACTAATACTTATGGGTGTTAGTCCTATTCTAGTTCATGACACATGAAGTAGAGAACCATATCCATCACTTCCTCTTAACCAAGGAGGATCTAATCATTCCGATATAAGGAATATACCCAATATTCCTATGATATCAGAGAGGTCAACTTCTTTTCTATGATATCATAGAATATTTCATGGATTCCATCCTTCTCATCAGATTTATCATGACCATCATCATTCATATAACTTTCTTCATCATGCTTATCATATCAACTTTACTTACGAACATCTTCACAATCTTGAAGATTATGTACTTGTACAACTTAGATAGCAAGCACAACCAAATCTATATAAGCATGAAGTTAAGCTTATCAAAGTCAAGCAATGGAAGCATTAGACTGCATAGTCAGTAATAGACTTTACTTTTATACTTCAACTTATTGCCAAGGCTTTGTTACAAACCCTAAATCACATCAACAACTCAAGATATGAATCTCATTATATATAGGGATTCAATATTTCTTTCAGAGATATGACAAACTCTTTTATAACATATAGAAAACCGTAGAGACCAGTACAACAATGTATCTAACAACTTCCAGAATTCATATGTTAGACTTCCTACTAGGATTTCATACAAACCCTAGATTTCATATATGGTATTCCACAATCAAAACCAATCACATCTCAATCAACAACATGATTAGCTTCTACTAGGGTTTGATGTAAACCCTAGATTTTCATTTACTAATTTTCAACAATCAAACTGATCACAATATCCCTATTCAGACTGACATTTCCTAGCTATAATTCCCCATGTTTTTATCAATATTTCATAAATCCCAGATCTGTCAAATCATATACTAGAGAATTTAACTTCTACTAAGGTTTAGCTACAAAACCCTAGAATTCACAAACAATATCATCCTAGAATATCGAACTTCAACTAGGGCTTAGTTTCAAACCCTAGGACTCATGACCATCAATAATTAAGTTAACTTATACATATAATGTACAAGCATATCATAACATGTGTTAGTCAAAACCAAAGACACAAATATCAATAAAAGTTAGGCATATAACAAACTTGATCAGACTAGGGTTTGATCAGACAAACACACACATGTCAAGGATTTCATTTCTAATATATTATAAGGGTCTTTATTATACACCCTACCAAACCCTAATGATCTAGGGTTTCAAAACATAGAAAACCCTAAATTACCAATACTTCAAAGGTTTGGGATTTCAGACATTACCATTCAACCCTAACAAGTTAGGGTTTCCATACCATACCAAAACCCCAAACATGACATCATCAAAGCATTAGACATTTTCTTTATACTTCATCAATAACCTAAGTAGGCTAGGGTTCCACACATAATCATCAACATACCCTTAAGTTAGGGTTTTCACAGAGAACCTTTCTAAGGTTCCACAAGAGTAATCAAAGATATGAGAAGGGTAGATTTATTTAATGATGAATCACCCAATCAAGAATATTTATGATTTAAGAGAGCTAGACACAATGATGTTAGTAATAGTTTATTAAGAATGAATATCATGAAGAGAGCAAAAACTTATAGTTTAAGACATACCTTTATTTCTTAAAAAACCTTGTAATTCCAATTCTTTGTCTTGTGAAGCCTTCTTCCATGTTCCTTGAGTATTCAGCAAGTCTTTCCTAAACAAGGAAAATATGAATATAAATGTGATTAGTATTTAATGAAAACAAACTTAGAATAGTAGTGAAAACTAAAAAATGATAAGGTAATAATATACTTATCTTTAGAAGTTGGTAAAGGCTCCCTCCAATCTTGTGGGATACTTAGAGTATAAGTGTATGCAAGGGATAAAGTCCCTAAGAGTTCCTAGCAAATAGGTCCTTGACTTTGGGTCATTTCATCATGTTCTTCTTTGGTGAAACTTCTTTGGCAAAGTCTGTTTAATCCTTGTCCCTTCTTTCGTGGCCCTTTAGACTTCTTGATTTTATAGATTTCTTCACTTTTCCTTTTACTAGATCCAAGACTTTATTCTTTTCCAGGATGAGATCTATCCTCTTCTTCCAAGCATTGTAATTTAATGCTCCTTCTAATTTGTTCTCTCCATTTATTTTGTTAGACATTGTCCTTGAACATAGTAAGCTTCTTTCTTTATAAAGTCTCTTTATATGATCCTTTAATCAGTGCCTTTAGGTTCCTTAGATTCCTTTCAATAGAGTGTGAAGTTGTTTACTCTTCCCTGTCATATACCTAGATGGTTCACTGTCAATAATCTATGCATTATTGTCATCAAGTTAACCTATAAGTGCATCCAAGAACCCTTGACTTTTTATTTTCTTGAATAAGTAATAGAAGATATTATTGATACATCTTCCTCCAATATTGAATAACATTCTTATCATAGAGGGGGTAATCATTTTCCTTCAAGACAATGAAGTGATCTTCAATCTTCTTTGACCTTAGCTCTGAAACCATGTTGAGAAATCAATGCTAGTAGAATTAGGGTTAGATTTATCTTTCTTGATAATTACTTGTGAATTGTGTTGACTTATTTTACTTATTTTTCATATTATCTTTAATCAAGAAATTACCAAATTATGTGTCCATGAAGATCACAAAAACATAAGACAGAGGATGTAGGCACTCTACTAGGGAAAAACCCCTATCTAGGGGAAAACCCAGTCAAAATCTCTTCCTTCAATAGTTTTTCTTAAGACTCTTCAACCTAGACACAAACCTCTTCCACACCAAACCAGCATTTCCTTCTTCGATCCAACCTTTGACCTAGTAGCAGCAACACTTCGACTCCAGCAACTTCGACTTGGAAGCTTCTGGCATCAAGAGGCAGTAGCAATAGCTTCGCCTTTGACAAGAAGACTTTGATCCCCTAAATTATCCCACACGAGAGAGAGAGAGAGAGAGAGAGAGAGAGAGATCACAAAGCTTTGATTTTTTCCTTCCCATCCTTCTTGACCAAACTCGCACTCCTTTCATCCTCCTTCTTCACCTTCGCACTTTTCCCATCTTCCAGCTTCAAATATCGAACTACGTGTGAGAGAGTGAGATGCTCTAAATTAATTCAAAATGCCTTGTATATATAGCCTTCCAATGAGGTTGAATTACCTTTCTTGAGGCCAACTTAGTGTGAAGGTTACATAATTCATATTTGACTCAAAAATAATTACTTTTACATCGTTCGAAAGCCCAAGAAGGGTCTCATAAAATATACAATGACTCTAATGACTCTTTATTAATCCTAGGAGTCCACAATGGGAAATTTGACTAATAAAATGATGACCCAAGCATGAAACCCATGCTTTAATAAGGCATTGTAACAATAATAAAAATTCTTTTGATAAATACATTTTATGCAGACTGAACCTAGTTACATTTTTCAACATTTGGCAAGTAGGTGCTTGCTATCTTAAAGGGATCGATGCCTCCTGTGAGTGTGTGCTCACAAACAAATTTATGTAATTAAGCAAGTATTTAATTTACATCATAAATAACAAACAAATTGATGGTATTTTCCCTTTGGGTTTCCACATAAAAAAAATACTTGTGTCAATATGTGTATGTATCTTATGTGATGGACTGTATACACATGTGAATTATTTATCTTGTTCATTATTTTTATTTTGTCTAAAATCTCTCACAAGTAACTAATCGTAGTGAAAAGAGTTAAATAATTATACTTAAAATTGAAATGAATTCATTATTATTGATTCACCCCCCCCCAATAAATATTTATTCCAACAATTGGTATCAGAGCTAAGTTCCTTCAGGAACTGTCTAACCACTAGAAGGTAGACCCATAAGAATTTATGACTAGGCAAGAGAGTTAAGATGCTTACCTATGAAACCGAATTTGTCCCCGAGTCCCTACGTGTCTCGAATCCGGAAAATCGGACACAATTTGGTTGGATTCATGTCTGAAAATCAAGACATGTTGTGTCCGATTGGGACACTTCTAATCTAGAACGTGTCCCGATCAAGACACTTCAAATCTAGAAGGTGTCCCAACCAGCATACTTCGAATCCATAAATCAAGAACCTGTGCGGTGTTATAAAGGCGTATTTCCCCATTCTATTTGCACATTCACTTGTTTAGTTTGTTGTGGGTTTGTTGTGGGTGTTTGGGAGCAAGGAGAAAAGGGTGTGGGAGAATTTTCAAGGAGATTCAAGCAACATGTAAGTGCTAGAGCATGTCAGATTTGATGATGGTGATACTATAGAGGGGTCATCCTCCACACCAGCAGATGCAGAGATGACTTTGGATATAAAGGAGGAGGATGCAGTAGAGGAGAGCAGTGGTGATCATGATGATGAGGACAGTGATGTTGATTTTGATGATGACTATGAGGATTAATGACTCATGAGTCATGAGCTACATATGACCTTGAGGCTTATAGACTTGCAGTTGTAGTTGTTTTGTATTTGCTATTTCTATTTGCCATTGGCATTGCACTACCTATGTAAACAGTAGCATATTTTGATTTTGATGACTTAATGAGAAAACTACAATATCTTTATCTTACTATCTTGTCTTTCTCCTATTGGATCATTGATGAATTAAATATGTATTATAAATTTCTAATTTATCATTTATCATTTGTGTCACAATTATATTTGTAATTTTGTATCCATAATATTACTTTACAAAACTTACATCTAATGAAGATCTATGTTTGAATCAATGGATTTGTATCGTGAATGAGAATTTGTGTAAGAAATATGTGTGTGTGTGTGTGTGCGTGTGTGTGTGTGCGTGTGTGTGTGTGTAAGGTATCTGAACGTGTCTTGTTCTGGGGGGTCAACGTGTCTGTATCCGACACTTAAATTCTATATCCGTCGAATCCTGAATCCCCATGTAGGTAACTTAGATGCTTACTTAAGCAAGATACCAGACTTTAATGGGATAAACTATGTCTTCTAGAAATTTAGGATGGACGCCTATCTTATGCCCCTAGGGGTAGTTGTTTAGATATTTGTACTAATAGATTATGATGTCCCTAATATCCCTCACACTGATGCGGACGGTAAAAAATTGTATGGAAATAACGTTAAAGTTAAGAATGTCATTCTTTTTGGCCTTAGTAATTCTGAACTTGTAAAGGTTATGCATTGTAATTATGCTAAGGAAGTGTGGGTGAAGCTCAATCAGAGTCATGAAGGAGATGAAAAAGTCAAGCAGACCAAACTTCAAACTTTCAAAATGAGGTTTGAAAGTTAAAAAATGAGTGAAGAAGAAACCATAGCAGAATAATTCCTCGGAGTTGATGAAGTAAATAATATGATTAGCGGACTTAGATGAAAATTTACAGAAGGAACAAGAAAGCTAGATCATATTCTAAGAAGTTAACGGTATTCAGGAAACAAAACAGGCTTAGGATACTCCAAACCACAGGAATCTTCTATGGGAAAGATGAACTTCAAGTCTACAGGATTTGAGGAACCTCAGAGCTATGATAATATATATCAAGAAAGAAGCAATGAAGACAAAAAGGGAGCAAGCCAAAGAGGAACCCATCATTGGAATAATAACTCCATCAACCCCAAGGAATCACAATAGCGAAGAATGAATCAACCAGCCAAACAATAGAGGCACCTTCATGAACAAACTCATGAATCTTCCAACTTCAGGTACTCTCAGTTATTTTATGGTCATTGTTATTATTGTCACATCTTTAGACATAAGGTTGTTGATTGTACAAATATCAAAGTTGAAAGAGATGAAAATTACAGATACAATAAGTATCAGAATTTTATATCTCAAAACTCTACTCTTGGAAATCGAAATGCCTTCTCTTCCCTAATGAATGATGTTGAATGTTTCAAATGTAACAATTTTGGGCACAAAGAAAGTGAGTGCAGAAGCGAGTTTGAGTAACCACCTAAGCCTCAGAACACTTGGCAAACAGCTTGAAAAGATATGGATAATTGGAAACAAAAATCTAGAAAGAGCATGGAATGTGGACTTGCTCTATCAGCACATAATCAAGAAAACAGATGGTATGTGGATAGTAGTTTCTCCAAGCATATGACTGGAGATAAGATCAATTTTTTGTTGCTAAAATAAAAGGACAAAGGGAGCAATGTCACTTTCGGAAACAATGCCCCAGCAAAAATTAAGGGTAAGGGCATAGTCAGTCTTGATGAAAAGACAAAAGCCCAAAATGTTTTGTATGTAGAAGGTCTCAAGCATAATTTGCTTAGTGTAAGTCAAATGTGCGATAATCGCTTTAATGTGACTATTCAATCCAAGGACTATGAGATCCGAAATGAAGAAAATGGAAAGTTCGTGGGAAAACCACTCAGAACTCACAATAATGTATATGTGTTTGATGACTCCAGAGTAAGATTTTACTTGAGCAAGTAAAGTGAAGACCGGTTATGGCACAAGAGACTTGTTCATATGAATTTTTACATTCTAATAAGAGTCAGCAAGCTGGGAGTTGTAAGAGGTTTTTCAAGACTGTCAAGGCATGATAATTCAATTTGCAAGTTCTCTTCATCTAGGCCACTGGAGCTTATCCACATTGATATTTGCGGACCAAAAAGAGAAAAAATACCAAGAGGAGAAAGGTATTTTATGTTACTTATTGATGATTTTACCAGGGCCACCTGGATCATGCTCTTAAAGGAAAAATCATAAACATTTAAACACTTTGAAAATTTTAAGTCTCATGTAGAAAATGAGAAAGATATCAAGATAAAATGCTTAAGATTGGATAAAGGAGGACAATACACTTCAAGAGAATTTGAAAAATTATGTGAAGAGCATGGCATAGGGAGGCAGTATTATGTGGCTAGAACTCCACAACAAAATGGAGTAGTTCATAGAAAGAACAGGACAATCCAGGAAATGCCCAGAGCTATGATGAATGAAGCATATGTACTGCACATATTTTGGGGAGAACAAACACAAACAATAGTGTACCTATCAAACATAACACAACTCAATCCTAACAGCGATAAACTCCCTATGAGTTGTGGAAGGGGAGACATGCATTAGTTAAACACTACAAAGTGTTTAGGAGAAATTTTTTTATCAAAAGGAATGATAAATCCTAGAAATTTTGATTCATATGCTAATGAAGGTATATTACTCGGGTACTCTACTCGAATTAAAGGATACAAGTGCTACAACAAACCAAAAAATTGGGTTGAGGATTGCATTGATGTTATAGTAGATGAAATAGCTTCACAACCTAATTCCTCCAAAGGAAACATGGACTCACATGGAGAAGACAGTTCAAACGTCAGGCCCACAGACCAAGATGAAACAGATTCAGATAATGAAGATGTGTAAACAAGCACAACTCCAAAGCCCAGAACACCTTCCAGGTATGTACAGAAAGAACACCCTGATAGTCAAATTCTTGGAGACCAAAGACTTGGTGTTCAGACCAAGAGGAAATTTTTTGGCAGCTCAAGTTGTGCAAATCTTGCTCTATTATCTCATATTGAGCCTAAAAATCTCAGCCATGAAAGTGAGGACAAGTTCTGGGTGAAAGTTATGAATGAAGAACTTGACCAAATTGAAAAGAATAACACTTGGGAGCTTGTTCCAAAACCCAAAGAGAAAAATGTCATAGGTACAAAACAGGCCTTCAAAAATAATCTAAATGAGCAGGGTCGAGTAATTAGGAATAAGGCTCGATTACTTTGCAAAGGGTATCCCAAATAGAAGGGATAGATTTAGAGGAAACCTTTGCACCAGTAGAGAGACTGGAAGCTATCATAATTTTATTCCATTTTCCAGTCATAAAAATATCAAGGTATATCAAATGGATGTGAATTCTGCCTTTGTCAAAGGAGATCTGGAAGAAGAGGTTTATATTGAGTAGCTAGAAGGATCCACTCTCACTGAAGATAAAGAGTTTGTTTCCAAATGGAAAAATGCCTTGTATGGACTCAAACAGGCTCTAAGAGCTTGGTATGTAAGACTAGATCGATACCTTCATCAACAAAGCTTTAAGAAAGCAATCTGGAACAATTGGGACAACAATTTGCAAATTATATGCAAACAAAGTTCGAGATGTCTATGAATCGGAGAATTGTCCTTCTTCTTAGGACTGCAAATTTCTCAGTAAAAAAGTGGTGTATCTATCTCCCAATCCAAGTATCTACGAGAAACTCTGAAGAAGTTTCAGCTGGAAGATTGCAAGCCTGTTAGCACTCCTATGGTTACAAGTTGCAAATTATGCAAAGAAGAGGAGACACCACTGGTAAATCAGACTGAGTACAGATCTATGATAGGAAGCTTGTTGTATCTCATAGCTTCGAGACCAGACATCATGCAAGCAGTGGGTCTTGTGGCTAGATTTCAATCTTTGCCTCATTAAAGTCATGTCACTATTGTAAAATGAATTTTCAAATATCTTCAAGGAACAGTTGATTATGGATTGTGGTATGCTAAATGCAGAGAGTTTAAGTTGAAGGCTTATACTGATGTTGACTGGGCAGGTAGTATTGATGACAGGAAGAGCACCAAAGGTGTAGCATTCTTTTTGGGAAATTTCTTAGTGTCTTGGGTCAACAAGAAACAAGCCTCCATTTCTTTATCAATTGTTGAAGCAAATTATATTGCAATTGCCACTTATTTCTCGCAAATTCTATGGATGAAGAAGACCTTGAAGGAAATTAAGGTAGATTTGACTGATCCTATTCAAATCATGTGTGATAATAGTAGTGCTATCAGTATCTCTAAGAATCTTGTCATGCACTCAATGACCATGCACATCCCTATCAAGTTCCATTTCTTAAGAGAGAAAGTTGTAGCCAATGTTGTTCGACTTGAATATGTGGCCACTAAAGACCAACTTGTGATATCTTTACTAAGTCACTAGTAAGAGAACCCTTTGAATATCTCAGGAAACAGATAGGAGTTGTGACTACTACCCCCAAATGACTCAAATTTAGTCTATGTTGGTAGCTACTCAACGTTTGGGATCAATTAAAGAGTAGGATGTAGTGGCTTAGGGGGCGGAGTATGTTGGAATTTCTAAGTCTAACTGTTAGAAATCCTTCATGTACTTTATGATTTATTTCTACCTACTTGTTTTGTTTAATTAACAAGTTATTTACCATGTAATTACTGAAAATAAATACAAGTACATGCTCAACACATTACAGATCATCCACTGAAGGAAAAAACAAGAACACAAGTGACACCGTTATTTTTGGACCAATGTCCCCAGGAAAACCCAATCCGGGAAAACCAGTGCAGCTATCTGACGGCCTTATTATTAAGCAATTTCAAATACAATCTAGGTGCCAAAATATCTCACCCAACAGAGAATGATCTCAATAGTAGTTCCTCTCAGTCGGAGACAGATATTCCGGCTAAAACCCCGGATGAATAATCCCACAGTTCTCAACTCCAATCTGCCCCATGAATTCTCCATCATCAGCCTCTCTAGCCCAACGTCACCCCAACTCGCCCTGCATCAGCCTCTAGAGCCTCCGCGTAACCCATGTTGGCTCTCTCTGGCACTGTGCAGCTCCTAGCTTCCTCTACGTGGACCCTGACTGGCTCTGCATGGCCTCTAGCTGGCTCTGCGTCCCTCTCTCCCGGCTTCTGCACTGATGCTCCCGGTACCCCCTCTGCCTCTTTGCTTCTGTATTTACTGCCCCTTAGCTACAACTCTGATAACTGCTTTGGTTTCCTCAACAAGCCCTACCCTAGAAAATTGAATTCTTGATCAACTCGGTGTGTTCTCCAAGTGACCCTCAAGCCTCATCTTATACTTTTCTCGTTGACAATTCAATGGCAAAGATTAAGTCCCTTATCAATGGCTAAGATTAGATCTGGCTTGATCCATGACTTTTGAACCCTTCTAACACATTTTTATATTAATTCACATTAATATTTTATTTTTCCTAAGTTTAGACTTAAGAACTCCATTAAAAAATATTAATTATTTTAATATCTCCAAAACTATTTAGAATCTACCAAAACCACTTCTGGGTATCGGAGATATTATGTGCTTTAGCCTCTCCTCCAACTTTCATGGCTAGAGCACATCCGATGCTACCTCAAATCAACATAGTATTCAAGGGCATCATTTGCCATTTGCCAAAGGGGTAGAAGATTACTATTGCATCGAAGAAGAACAACAGTGAAGAAGACCATGTATGGTTTCGGGGGGATATTATGTTGTTGCCATCAATGCCAAAGGGGGGGAATTTTTGGACAATTGGCATTATTTGGATGGCCAGTGGCTACAAGTGTGTTGGCATTGATGTTAACTAAATCAGCATGGATGTTTGTTGTAGCAGATGGGTTCAAAGACTACATCAAACCTTCTCCATTGGAAAGTGCTCTAAAATAGATTTCCAATGGTATGTGTAAATCCATGAATGACCATCAGGATCAAAAGTTATTTACTACCTAAGTTAGTCCTAAGCAAGTCGAAATATCGGAGCAGGTTGGCATATTGGGGCCTCGGAAGGAGGTTCAGTCAATCGAAGCAAGTAGAAAATCGGATCCCAAATTTTAGAACTCGATATTGGAAGGGTTGAATATCGGAGGTCGCAAGCTTGGAACCTTGGTGGTGTATTTAAAAGGGACCTTAAATGGCATGCAAACCTGATATTGGAAGGACTGAGCAGACCATATTGGAACATCGAGACCTCCCGAGATGGTATGGAACCAGAGCAGCAAGCGAAATTTTGGGGGGTTGATATATCGAAGGTCAAGACCTCGAAGCCTAGAGATTTCAGAACCTTAGAACCTTGTAAGTCCTTATAAATTGAAATTTTTTGAAAGCTCTGAGTCTTGCGAGGAAGAGGAAATGCAAAGTAATTTGTTGCAAAACCAAAGGATCGAGGGACCCTTTCTCTCTCCTCTGGTAGGACGCATGGTGGTTGGTGATTGGCCTTGAGAATCTGACGAGGTAGATGATGTCAGCATGGCGTGTCAATGTGGAGGACACGTGGCAATAATATTTAGAATTTTGGGTGGCCTAATGGGCAAATCCAGGTGACATGTGTCACCACTAAGGATATGCCAACTGGAAATGATGACATTTGCATTAGAGCATCTCGAAGGTCGTATATCGAATGTCAAAGTTCTCATATCTCCTATGCAATTGCTTTATGAAGCAAGAGTGGGGAGCTTTCGATGTTGAGTGGCACATGGTCAAGGGAGATCCAAAGAAGAAAGAGTGGGGAGAGGGTTTAGCACCTAAATGTTTTGTGATGCCATGTGGGAATTATTTCGGAGGTTGAAACTTTGGAATGCCTCTGTAAATTGTTTTGGAAAAAAGTTATTATGAAAGGGGTTCTGACATTGGTGGAGTTGGGTTATGGAAGTCCAAAACAACCAAGGGAGAGAGAAAATACACAATGAGATAGGCCCCCGGCAGGAGCCTGAAGGCCTTAGAACCTAAGTGTTATGCCCTCAGTCACATGGAGGAAAAACAAGAAGGGGCTAAGCAGAAGGGACCAAAGGCATATCGAAGTCTTTCAATTTCGTAACATCATCTTAATAAAGGTTATAATATATGAGAACTTTGATTTTCCAATACAGAAGAGTGTGGAGCTGGCAGTCACAAGAAGTGGTCATATGATAAATAAAACGATAAAGGGGGCTAAGTAGGAAGGGGCTAAAGGCATTGGGTTTGTGAGATTTCATAATGTCTCTTTAATAAAAGAGACGAAATAAATGGGTTCTGATAGTTCATTACAAAAGAGTATTGAAGGTGGGAAGGGTCGACAGTTGGAGAGTAAATGCATGCAGAGTGTTGGTTTTGCTGGAATAAATAGCAATTGTCAAATATCATAGGGTCAAGGCAGCAAGGACCACAATGTATAGAAAAGAGTGTTGATGTCTGTCCCGAAGTTGAAAGAAAGCCATCCTTGATCTTGCTGTGTACACCTTATAAAATAAATGAATAGCAGAGAAGCTATGTTGAAGTACAATCAAGCTCTGTGAGCCATGAAAAAGCATGGGGACTATAATTGTAGCATGTAGGTGGACTGAGATTAAATTCTCGGCATGGATAATCACACAGGGATATGGTGAAGTGAACGAAGCCCATTCTCATGGTTTAATGTAATGGCAGAATTTGTGAAAAGGGGATGCAACAGAACAATGGAGTCTCATGCCAAGAGTACACTCTCAGGCAATGTGGATGTCAACAGAGACAACATTGAGCCCAGTGCAACAGAGGAACAAAACTTTGGATTTTCATTGAACAACCAAGGGAACACGGTATTGTTGTGTATGTGCTAAAGAGTGTTGAGTAGCCCAAGTGTTGAACTGAAGCAGAGTGTTGCAGAGAGAATGTGTGGTAGAAGGTCGAGAGAAAAGCATATGTGGTTGTGAACAAAGGATAGGGTGTTTTTGTCTAAGTCTGAGAGAGCCTGTGGAAAAGTAGAGAACTAAGAGCATAAGTATGATACTGCAATGAACCAGATTGGTATTTCTATGTATATGTAATTGCTTATGTTTTTAGTTTGAAAATTGTATGAAAGGTAAAACAGTGGCTACAGTAACCGGTGCCCTTCATTCATAATAGGTCGGTGCTTCTTGGCAAGTAGGTGCTTTCTATCTCAAGGGGGTCAGTGCCTCCTGTGGTTGTGTGCTAAATGTACAAAAGTAAACACAAAACCATCAGGGTTATTCCAAACAAATGATGGTGCTTTTAATCATAGTAGGACTTTCAAACGAATCTTGACAAAAGATTCTTAATCATACATCTTCCTTGCCTTTTGTACATTTAGTGTCTTAAATGCTAAAGTTTTGTCAATATGGTCAACCATTGTCAACGATGGTCAATGATTGCCAACCTTGGTCAATAAGGTTAAAAATGGTTAACCATGATGAATGGTGGTCAAGGTGGTCCTAGAATGCATATCTTAGTCTTCAATATTCTAGTATTATTGTTGCACTAGGCCTAAGGCACCAAGAAGCATCTCTAATGGGCAAAACATTGTAATAGAACCCACATAACACCTATATGTCGATGATTCCTTCTATAGACCTAGTGTGGTTATTTTCAATCTTGTGCACTATCCACAACTACTAAAAGAATATTCTAGGCTCTAATATGTTAGTGTTCCTCCTTAGACCAGGGTCAAGGGGTTAAGAACCATACTTGTACAAAATTCAAATAACAACATTCATATGACACCTATAGGGAAAAAACTCCTTTTATAAGGCATGTGTGGTGTATTTTGACCTTGTGCAAGATCCGTGAGTCATAAAAACATTTTTTAGTCCCTAAGACACTAGTATTCCTCCAATTATTGTGACCTTGAGAGCCATCCATAATGAACAAACCTCATTATGGCTCACATATGACACTTGTAGGCCAAAGATTCCCTTAATATTAGCTATGTGGCTATTTTTTATTCTTTGGATGTTCGATGAGCTCTTAAAACATATTTTAGGCCTTAAGACAATATCATTGCTCTTGCAACATGTTTAAGACCCCAAGAACCATATATGGTAAGAAAAACCTCATAATGAAACCCATATAACAATTATAATGCAAAGATTCCCTTTACGACACATATGCAATGCTCTTCAACCTTATGCATGGTCCACAATACCTTAAAGTATATTTTAGTTTATAAGATGTTATTGGTCCTCCTTGGATTAGGTAAGGTCCCTAAGAACCATATTATATGGGAAAAACCTCATATTTACAGCCATATGATATTTATAGCTGAAAGACCCCCTTTACAATCTATGGTGGTTTTAAATCATGCACATGGTTCATAAGCCCTAAATCATGCACATGATTGAAAAGCCCTAAATGTGTCTTGTAGGCCCTAAAATGCTATTTTTTATTCTTACAACATATCCAAGACCCTATAAACCATCGTTGGTGTTGAAAACCTTGCAATGATGCCCACATGACACATGTAATTCAAAAATTCCTTTTACAAGTTCTATGTGGTTGTTTTAACCCTATGTATGCTCCACTAGACATAAATGCAACTTTAAGGCTTTAATACATTAGTGTTCCTCATCAAACCATGGCTAGGGTTGTAGGAGTCACTCAGAATGTGCAAAACCTTATAATGGCACACATATAACACTTTCAAATCAAAGATACATTTTACATGGCTGAAGTGGTGTTTTTCTAATTTTTCCATCTTCTATGAACCCTGAAATCATATTTTATGCGCTAAGAAATTGATTTTGAGCATTGTATAATGTCCAACGCCACAATAACTATCTCTAGTGTGAAAACCTTGTAATGGCATCCATGTGACATATATCACCAAACATTCCCGTTATAGGATCTATGTTGTGGTTTCAACCTTGTGCATATTCCACGAGCCCAAAAATCATATTTTAGGCCCTAATATGTTGGCTTTCCTCCTTGTAATATGAAAAGGTCCCAAGAGAGATTAATCATATAAAAAACCTCATAATAATTTGCATGACACTATGGTCTAGGGATTCCTTTTATAAAACATAAGTTATAGTATTTTATTCCATGCATGATCCACTAATCCTAAAATCATATTTTAGGCCTAAGGAGTTGGTATTCCTCCTCAAACCATGGTTAGGGACTTCAGAGCCTCCTTTTGTGATTGTGCATGAACTTGATCCCTACAAGAAACTATATGGTTCTAGACCCCATTTGTAAACTTGAAACCATGGCCAAATGTTGCAAATATTGAAATTACTACCATATCCCACTTAAATAGGCTCAGGGCCCTATGCATGGCCTATGCACCCCAAGTGAACTTGTATGGCCTAATACTTTGCATTTATTTGCCTTGGAACCTACATTACATTGTTGAAACCATATCTAGAATGCCAAACTTGAAATGGACATCAATCTTGCTTGCACACTAAATATTTCATAAGGCCATGGCCTATGAGACATAGAGATAATCAGTACGTCTTAATGTCATATTTGTTGACTTAAAGATGTAGATTTTGGAATGATTGTGTTTACCCTAAAAATTGTCCCTAGCTTGTCAAATCCTGAAATGTGAAACTTGTTTCACATACATGTCAAATATTCCCTATCAAAGGTTTATGTGGTGTCTCAAGGCCTTATGCATGTCCCATGAGATTTGATATAGGTTAAAACCCTGACTTTATGCATCAAACCATGGTCTCACCTGCAAGAACTATCTCTGAGGAGAAAAACCCTTGGATGACCACCAAATCCCACTTGTAGGCTAGAATTAACTCTCACTCCAATAAACCCATTAATCAAATAACATGAGCCACATTGTTGAACTTAGAGTGAAAGTGGTCCAAGTAAATTTACAGATGCACTAAATTTGGCAAGGGGCCCACTAGAACTCCACTAAAGCTAGATTTAATTTTTTCCTAATGTTTAAGTTAGGAAATTTTTGAAGTATCCTAAGTGGGAAACATATTAATATCAACCCCTAGATCTTTTGAATTTCATCCTTGAGATCAGAAGTGTGGGTCCAAGTAGATTTGAAAGGGGAAAGGGGGTTGTATGGAGTCATTGTGCATCAGATTGTTTAGTGAGACTTTCAGCAAGAAAGCAGAAAGGTATCAGTGCAACTAGGGGCTTTAGCAGCAAACTAGGGCACCGGAGAAAGAGGACATAACAACTACAGGACCAAGTAGTAGCACCTAGCACTCATAGAAAGCGCAAAACAAGCACATGGGAGCGTCATATAGCCTATACGAAACTCATATAATGCAGCCTGCGCATGGGGGGTCATGAGAAGGGTTATTTTCCAACAGGGTCAAGTTGATTTTTGGGTCAGAATATTAATCATAAGGAAGGTCTTCCTTCCCATTGTAATTCCTTCTCTCAAAATTTTTGCTAAGGCCGCCTTAATAGAAGCCACTAGACAAGCAGGATTTCTTGTTTTAGGTTTCCTCGGTAAATCATTGTGTCATTATGGTGATGTGACTGTGTTTTTATTTATGAGTGTTAGTTAATTTTTTTCGTTGCATGTTCAGTGAGAAAAATTCAACGTACTTGTGAAAAGAAGTTAAATTTCAATTGTGTTATTTCCTTGTGATTTTCTGAAATTAGTTAGTTGGGTTTTTAGAGAAACTAACATGGTATCATAGCAAGGCTCTGTATAAAGACCAGTTACTAGGTAAAGAGTAGCATGGAAGAGGGCGTGATGCTAAGGGTTTAAGGCACAGTGCAAAGCTCGTATCCACTAGAGAGTGCGTTCGGCTAGCCAAACAACACAGCTAGTCACCCATACCAGCACTAGGGTTTGAGCATAAGTTGACCAAGAATATGGAATTTCAGGGTTTTAAGACTAGAACACAGTTTGGAAGGAGCTTCCAACTTTTGTACTTGGAGAGAGAGGATGTTTGTGGTGTTGAAAGACCAAGAGGTCAAGAATTTTGTAAAAAAACTCATGGCTCAGCCTCAACATCCTCAACAATTAGCTCAGCATAACAAGAGGGATGTTAGGGCAAGGAGAATAATCCTTGAGGGGGTTAAAGACCATATTATTCCTCTCCTAGAAGGCAGGAAGATAGTGCATGAGATGCATACAGCAATCTTAAACCTGTACCAAGGTTCCAATGAAGTGAGAAAGCTAGTTTTAAAGGAAAAACTTAGGGAAATACACATGGCCAAGGGGGAGCCCATTGTGTCCTACTTGACCAAGTTCACCCAAGTTTGAGATGAGCTTGCTAGGGTAAGTGAAACTATTTCAGACAATGACCTAGTGAGCCTTGCATTATTAGGGCTTCACAAGTTGTGGGATAATTTCCATGAAGCAGTCACAAGGAGAGAAAAGCTTCCAAATTGGGAGCGGTTGTGGAGTGACTACATGTAGGGTGAAATCAAAAAGAAGACAAGGTCAGGGACTCACGTCAAACAAGAGGACGAAGAGAAATTTTCCCTCGCTGGCAAAGGAGTCAAAGGCAAAGGAAAGAAATGTGCAGGGCCAACTGAGTCTAGCTCCAAAGGCCCAAAGGGAAGAAAGACTCGTCCAAAATAAAGTATTTCTAGTGCCATCAATTTGGCCACTATGATACTAAGTATCCACAGAAAAAGAAAGGGTCCAAGAAGGACCAAGTAGTAGTTGTTGTTGAAATAGATGAGTTCAATTCCATATTTGAGAAGGAATTCTCTCTCATTGTATGCATGGCATGTTCAACATCTAGCAGGGTATGGTTCATAGACAATGAGGCTTAACATCATATGACTAGGTGTAAAGAGTTTTTCAACCAACCTACTAAAAAGGACCAGAGAATCACCATAGAGCTTGGCGATGATGGAAAGTACTTAACCATGGGTATGGGTACTATCAAATTTGAGAGAGAGTCAAGCAGTGCCCTCTTTCTCAAGGATGTCTTCTATGTACCATGGTTGAAGAAACGTCTTGTTTCGGTTTCAGCACTTGAAGACAAGGGGTATGATGTCATTTTCAGCAAAGGGAAAGCCTTTTTGAAAACCTCTAACTCAGCGACAAAGACCAGGAAAATTGGAGTAAGGGTGAAAGGCTCTAAAAAGTGTGGATTGACACAACGACAGTGATGGCCAACAAGGTTGGACATGAGAAAAGCAAGGGCACAAGGGGACTTTGGCATGGATGGATGGGGCACTTGCACCATGGGGCGTTGAAGATATTGCAATTGATAGCCATCGAACTGCCCAAGCAGCGTGCACCAACATGACGTGTGCAAGGGATACACACTTAGAAAGTACTCAAAGACTTCCTTCCCCAACCAAGATAGCAGAGTTATAGCCATATTAAACCAAGTACACTCAAATGTATGTGGCCTTTTCTCTTCTCCTTCTCTCATGGGTTATAGATATTATGGCATTTTTATTGATAATCATTCTAGAAAAACATGGATATTTTTCATGAAGAAAAAGGAGGAAGTCTTCTCAATGTTCATAGATATCAAGGCCCCAATTGAAAACCAATCAAGCAGAAAAATCAAGGCCTTGGGAAGTGACAATGGCGAAGAATATATCTCAAATTCCTTCAAGGACCTTTATGCCAAGGAAGGAATTAGGAGAGAACGCAAAGCTCCACATAATCCTCAATAGAATGGGGTAGCCGAGTGAAAGAACCACAATATTGTTGGAGCAACCAAAGCCATGTTGCATGACCAAAGGTTACCTTTGTTTATGTGGTAAGAGGCATGCAACACAATAGTGTTCTTACAGAACAAGAGTACACATAGTTCTAGAATGAGTTACACTAGAGGAAGCATTCACAAGAAACAAGCATGATTTATCTCACTTCCACATCTTTGGCAATTTGGTGTATTGTCATGTGCCCAAAGATAGTAGGAAGAAGTTAGAGTCCACAACTAAAAAGGGTATTTTCATGGGCTACAACAAGACATCCCAGGGATACAAAATGTACGTTCCAGTACTGATAACAAAAAAAAAAAACAGTGATTAGACGTGATGTGAAATTTGAGGAGGGAAGGGGTCTCAGGAAGTCATTAGAGCGTGAGTAGTGTGTAGAGTAGGAGGAGGAGAAAGCTCCCAAACAGGAAGCTCAATCAACGTCTCAATTGTAATCATAGTCAGTGGGTGGATATTCCATACAGAAAGGTGATAAGGAGACAGTACAAGACAAGCAAACCACTCAACCAGTGACTCCCAGTACAAGGAGGAGGACCAAGTGGGACGAGAAGTTGATTCACGAGGCCCAACAGAGGGTTGGGGCACCCAGCTCTAGCTTCAGGCAGAGCAAACAGCCACAAAGGTACTCTGGCTACATGGCACTTATTGCAAAGAAAATCAACTCAAATCCTTCTAGCTTTCGAGAGGTTGAGTTACAGCATGTTTGGAGAGACGTTATGGTTGGGGAGTATAACTCCATTTACATAATGATGTTTGGGAGGTTGTGCCAAGACCGAAGAACAAGCTAGTGATTGGATCCAAATGGGTCTATAGGATTAAACATGGGGAAATGGGAGCGTAGAGAAGTACAAGGTTGGGTTTGTGGCCAAAGGCTTCTCTCAAGTTGAGGGCATAGACTATGATGAAACATTCGTTCCAATTTCTCACTACTCATCCATCAGGACTTAGTATTGCATTAGCAGCACAAATGGGGTGGAAAATCCACCAGATGGATGTTAAGACATCCTTTCTCAATGGAATAGTTGAGGAGGAAATTTACATTAAGCAAAGGGATTTGAGACACATAGCAGGGAGTCACGTGTGTGCAGGATCAAGCGAGCTCTTTATGGGCTCAAGCAAGCCCCAAAGGTGTGGTACTCGCACAAAAACAACTATCTTCTTAGACTAGGCTTCACCAAGAGTGAAGCTAACCCTAACATATACTTTATTGTGGTTTGGAGGAAGCCTCTCATTCTTATATTGTACGTTGATGATCTCATCTTAACATGGGACGAGAAGCTCATCATGGAGTGCAAGACTAATCTTGCATTAAAGTTTGATATGAAGGATATAGGGTTAATGCATTATTTCCTTGGATTGGAGAATTGGCGGGGTGACGAGAAAATTTTCTTGAGACGGGGCAAGTATGCTCTGGATATTCTCAAGAGTTTCAGAATGCAGGATTGCAGGCCCATGGCCACTCCTCTAGTGACAAACTAGTGGACAATAGATGCCAGCAAAGCATAATGTGTGGATGCTACACTCTACAATATTTGGTGAACGCACTACCAGACATTTGCTACGCAATAAACCAACTCAATCGATTTATGGTAGAACCCAAAAGAGTGCATTGGGTAGTTATTAAGCATGTGTTGAGGTCTCTCATGGGCATAATTGACTTTGGGTTGTTGTATGGGAAAGTAGATGAGGTAAAGCTAACAGGTGTTGCAAATGCAGATTGGGCAGGGAGTCCAACAAACAGAAAGAGCACTACAAGTTGTACATTCAGTGTGGAGTCAACAATTGTTTCCTGGTTCACCAAGAGGCAGAGATCAATAGCACTGAGCTCATCAAACACTGAATACATGTCTACTAGCATGGCAGCTTGTGAGGCCATTTGGCTGAGAAAACTACTTGCAAGGCTCTTCAATTAGAAGTTGGAGCCAATAGTCATTCATAGTGATAATTAGAGCTACATCAACCTCCCTGACAATTTAGTGTTTCATGACAGGTCCAAGCACATGGAAATCAGGTCCCATCACCCTAGAGATTGTGTGCAGAAGGGAAAGATCCAGCTTCAGTATATCCTTATAGTAGAGCAAACGTCAGATATTTTGACTACAGCTTTGCCAAATGGTAGCTTTGTATTTCACATAGATAAGCTAGGTGTTGTGGAGAACCACTTCCTCTCTAAGAGGGAGTGTTGAATGTTAGAGAGAAAGTGGTCCAACTAAACTTAGAGATACACTAAATTTGGCAGGGTACCCACCAGAATTCCACTAAAGCTAGATTTAATTTTTCCCTAATGTCTAACGTAGGAAACTTTTAAATCATCCTAAGTGGGAAGCAAATTAATCTCAACCCTTGGATCTTTTGATTTTCAGCATTGAGATCAGAAGTGTGGGCCTAAGTCGATTTGAGAGGGAAAAAGGGGTTGTATGGAGTCATTGTGCATCGTATTGTTTGGTGAGAGCTTTAACAAGAAGGTAGAAAGGCATCGATGCAGCTAGGGACTTCATCAGCACACTAAGCCACAGGAGAAAGAGGGCATAACAGCGACATAACAAAGTAGTAGCACCCAACACTCGGAGAAAGCACAAAACAAGGATATAGGAGGGTCGTACGACCTATAAAAAAAACTCGTACAACGCAACCTGTGTAGGGGGTCGTGAGCTAGGTTATTTTCTAGCAGGGCCAAGTTGATTTCTGGGTCTAAATTTTAATCATAAGGTCGGTCTTTCTTCCCATTGTAATTTTTTCTCTCAAAATTTTTGTTGAGACCACCTTAATAAAAGCCACGAGATAAACAAGTATTCTCGTGTTGGGTTTCCTAGGTATTGTGTCATTATTTTGATGTGACTATGTTTTTATTTATGGGTTTTAGTTAGCTTTTTGCGCTACATGCTCATTTAGAAAAACTCGGAGCACTTGTGAAAATAAGTTACATTTCAATTCTATTATTTACTCGTGATTTTCTAAAGTTAGTGGATTTTTTAGAGAAACTAACACATATAATTCATGTACCTAACCCAATAAACCTCACCCATCTAACAAATGTCAAACATACCAATACTCTTTTTCTAATTTCAACAATGAAATGGTGAGGCTAATGGGGGAGTGGGCAACCCTCCACTATTAAAGTAATGTTTAAGAATGTGCTTCTTCATTGAATGTTCTGGGAATAATCTAGATGGGATAGGGTTTATATATTGCCATAGACTAAGTAGTTAACTCATTGCATGTAGGGGGTCACTTATCTCACGAGAAGAGGATCTTATACATCAATTTGGCATTTAGCTAGGATGTGATCTTGAATTAGATTATTATTGAATGCATAACCTACACAATTATTGTATCTTAGTTTATGAAAGAATGCATCCCAATGGATATATATCATTCAACATAATTCAATTTAGACAAAAAAACAAAAAACAAACCAAAAAAAAAAAAAAAAAAACTTTTTTTCTATAGTGTCCCATAGACCACTATTAGTCTTAGTGTATGGTAATGGCATCATCATCATCGATAAGGTCAAACATGGGGGTATTCAAACTTATAAACCCCTTAGGAAGAATTCTTGGCAAATTTGGTGGGGATAGGTGTCCCCCAAACCAGGTATGCAGGTGGTGGTACAAACAACAAGTTGGAGGCCATCGCCCTCTGGGAAGCACTATATTGTGCTAGGTGATTGAATCTCAATGTGGTGCACATTTTTGGTGATTCACAAGTTACAATCAATTGGATCAACAAACAAACATATTTTGCCCCTTCCCTTATGGTACATTGGATGCATCGGATTCTCAAGTTAAAAAGGATGTTTCCAATGGATTACTTTCTCCCATATACAACAAGAACTCAACCAGTCTGCAAATGATCTTTCAAAGGAAGGCCTAAATTTGACTCTAGGATGCATCAGTTTCCAATTCTTTCGGATTGGGTCGTCTTCTGGACTTATGACATTTTCCTTTGGGTTGATCTCTACTGCACTTTTACGATAAGGCAGGGGGATACAATCTTCTGGTTGGGGCTATATGTTGAGCCCAAAATCTAAAATAGATGTTGATACAATTTTTTGTTGGTTCTCTTTTTTCTATTGCTCTCTGAATATATTCTTTCCTGTTTTGGGACTAAATGTCTCGTGAAATATGTTAGTCGATGTGCCCGTTTTTTTGGTTATGTTGTACAAAGGGGATGTTGATTTCAGTGGACGATGCGGAATAGTGCTAGTATATCAAAAAATATGTGAACTTTGATATAATATCTCATCAAAGTTCAACTTTTTCTTTCCGAAAAAAGGTATCCCCCAAATGGGGCCTCTTCTTAAAGGAAAGGTTTCTTTTGTCGTGTGGCAACTTAATATTAGACTTTTTCTTTTCCAAAGGAAAAAATCGTAATTTTATTATGTATAACAAAATTACATTTTGCATAAGGCAAGAAGCCTTTCTAAAAAAACTAAGAAACAACAACTTGGAATAGAAAAAGCTTAGGTACATAATGGAAGGGAATCATGATTTGGAAATCATGTATGCTCATTTTTTTCGTTCTTTTTTTGAACTTTGTACCAATTTCCACCTTAGGATTTGTCAAGGCAATTGCCAAATTCGTCCCCGTGTCCACTTGGCGTTGTTCTTTATCCGACTCTGATCCTCCTAATTCGTGAGCTCTTTTTGTACCTGTAGACCCATCTGCTTGTCTAGCAAGTTGACAAGGGTGAGTTTCCTCTTATGGTTTCTCCCTATCCCTGTCCATCTGATCGATGTGATGAGTGTCTTCTACATTCGGTTTGTCTTCAAGATCTTGTTTTGTACTTTCTTCCTCAAGTTCTTCCTCATTATCTGGGATATTCAATGGTTACCATCCTTTCTTATTCCAAGCCACCCCTTTCTTCTTCTTAAAAGGTTTCTTGACCTAAGGGCAAGAGTTCTATAGATGTCCTGTCTGAAAACAAAAACGACATCTAAAGGTGTGTTCTCGTAATCCAAGCTTAGGTTACCACTGGGATGAACCAGACTTCAACAATATATTGTCTGGTAGACCTTTACTCATATCTATCTCGATACAAATCCATGCAGAAGTGAAGAAACTTTTCTTTGTTCTTTCTTCATATGTTTTTCTATGTATTCCCAATTTATTTCCTATGTCTTTCAAGACCTGTTGGTGCCAAAAAGGCAATGGCAAATTTGGTAACCTCACCCACAGTGACACACTGATCACCACCATTGTTGTGGGATCAAATTACGAAAACCATGGGGTCATGAAAAGACTAGCACGCCCCCAGAACCATGGGCCATTCTGCATCACTTTGTCTACCACTTCCTGTGTTTCAAATTGGACTATAAAGAAACCTTTTGAGAATAGATAAATTTCATAGTTTTTTGTCCATGTGTTGTAGATCCATTGTTCTAGGGCATCAAATTTAGGCCAAAAACCATTGAATCTACAAACTAGAGCATTTGAATGAAAATTTGTAAACATGTTTGTAACATGTTGGTTTTGAACTTCCAAAATTGGTTATTCTTCTACTTTCTCCACGATATATAGTCCTAGCATTGCATGATCCGGCTCCTGCTGGGAAATTCCTTTTTCTTTAACTGCCTCTTTGTAAGAAAAGGATGCAGCTAGTGGATGAGAGCTACTAGCTCCTCTCGAACCTCCACACAATCTTAATAGCGATATGATAATGGAATCTTTGGTAATCCCATAATCCTACAAATAATGAGAATCTTGTGGTTGTTTTCCTCCAAAAGTTATTCTTTGTTCAGCTACTAGAACCCCCATATGAGATTCCAAGACCCCTTTCAACTCTACAACAAATTCATTCTCCCAAATCCAAGGAGTGGAAACCCCTTGTAGGGATTTAACAAAAAATTGAAAATTTTGTCTCGGGCTTGACAAGTTCAGTGCTTAACCCTTTTGAGTCAGTATGGAGACTGACTCATTCAATTTGATGAGATATTGGCCTTTTAAGTGAAACCAATGCAGATTTGAAACCACATTGAATATGTAACACAAACCCATTCTTTCCATACTTCAAAACTTGCTCTAAATACAAGGCGAATCTACTCCAATATCAAAATCACCAGTGAACACAAACTCAATGTCCATTGAAAGAGAAGCACTGAAGTCGGCCTCCCGAAAGATACGAGAGTGCTTCATGCCCCCATTCAAACGAAATCCCAAAACTTGAACAATGCCTCAAGCTCTGGGATAATGTAGTGAACAAAAGGTGTGATAAATCCAGCTCCAGTGCTTCGTGCCCCCATTCAAACGAAATCCCAAAACTTGAACAATGCCTCAGGCTCTAGGATAATGTAGTGAACGAAAGGTGTGATAAATCCAACTCCAACTCTATCACAAACCTGAGCTAAAGCACCATGAATGTAACTCCTCCTATGCTCAAAACCCAATCCAATCTTACCTCAACTTGCAAGAGAAACAAAGACAATAAAGGTAAGGACGCTCCTTAGGGTTTCCATCACTCCAAATTTTTTATTCCAACTACAAAACATAATAGACTATTACACATCTCACCTTTAACATCAATTGCTTCCTCCAATTAAGGAGAAATATTTAATGGAAAAAATGGTTATTAATTAACCCAAAAGTATCATTTAATAATATAAATCATATACAACCAAAAATCTACTGATATTCATACGCAGATAATCTAGCTGTAAGTTGGAACACTTCGAATGATGACAACCAAGTTTACAATCTCATGCTCACAACGCT
This sequence comes from Pinus taeda, assembly GCA_000404065.3. Taxonomy (NCBI): domain Eukaryota; kingdom Viridiplantae; phylum Streptophyta; class Pinopsida; order Pinales; family Pinaceae; genus Pinus; species Pinus taeda. Next base: position 144,785 of record APFE030982708.1, read on the forward strand.
TAACAATTCAAAGAAAAACAATAACCCAAAGAGAAGACATCTATAACTTGACATTGGCAAGCACAATTTCCCAAGTGTTCAATATGTGGCAATAACATGATAACAAATGCTACCGCAAGATTTTGAAATAAAGATAATTTTAGGAATGAAAGAATAAATGCAATAATGATTCACATAAAGACAACAAACTTGAATATGCATAGCTTCTAATTACTTTATTTTATTTAAAAAACCCAAAGAGAAAACATCAATAACTTAACATCGGGGAGCATACACTTTCCCAAGTGTTCCATTTGCAACAATAACATCATTGCAAATGCTACCACAAGACTTTCCAATCCAAGAAAATATTAGGAATGATAAGTGGAAGCCCAATAATGGTTTGCCATAGAAAATAAACACAAATATTTATGGTTTCTAATTACTTTATTTTATTTCATTGAAACCTACATTAGCCATTTACATTTATCTTAACATAGTTATTCCTTTCCCTTTTTAAAGCATATTGTCATCAAAGCAATGGAGGTGTAGAATCTTTTGCAAGGTATCTTCTAGTTCCTAGGTTGAGCCTTCGATTGAGAAATCATTCCATTTGATTCTACACTAGAAACATTCCATTGATTCTACACTAGTTCAATTATTTATTTCAAATTAGCTCAATAACTTTTTAAACGCCACATGAAAGACATTGTAGATTTTTCCTTGTTATTTATTTCAAAGTAGCTTAAGGACATGGTTACCCATTTTCTTTTTTAAACAACACGTAAACACATTGTGGATTTTCCCTCCTTATTTATTTCAAAGTAGCTTAATAACATGGTTAAGCATTTTCATTTTTAAATCACATGAAAGACGTCGTGGATTTTTCCTTTAAATATGATACTACACTTATGTTGGTTAATTTCATCTACTTGTTGCTAGAGCTAACTTTGCTTTTATAATGGCAAAAGTTATTTTGCATGAAAAGCAAACTTACTAGTTTTTTATAATGGCATTAAAGACAATCTTCTTAAAAGTTAGCTGGTATATTAAGTTCTCCAAAATGTAACCACTGGACCCATTTTGCTTTTGCTTGCTTATACCTTAAATTCATTCACATGCATCACGCAAAGCATTTATTAATTACCTCACTTTGCACATGCGTTTTTGGGCAACCAGAGGTACAAATTGAAGGTAATAACTGCAAGTTTAACGAGTTCTACCAACAGTGACTGATGCTTTTGAAGAATACGTTGGCAATCTCTAAAGAAGCAAATTCAATGTTTAGTGAGTAAAATGCACTTGGTTAAAAGATTAGCAGTACCTGCAAGTTTAACGAGTTCTACCAACAGTGGCTGATGCTTTTGAAGAATACGTTGGCAATCTCTAAAGGAGCAAATTCAATGTTTAGTGGGATAAAATGCACTTAGTTAAAATATTAGCAAACACAAAGGCAGCATCCTTCCCTTCAAAGAATTGAAAACCAACAATGAAATACACGGATATTTGTTCACATTTTTTATTGCCACTAAACATTAAGGTTAAATGAGCCTTCCTTTACTACACTAGGGCTCGTTTTTATTTTACTACACTATCAAATATTGCTTTTAACAACCAACTTTTCAACTCCTGACTTAAATTTGGGGTCTGCCTTAATTTTGGGCCAACCGAAATGAGAAGAAAACAAATTGTTGTCACCAATAGTGTTGTATGTTGGATTGCACCACAGAAATTAAGCCACAAGATGGCAAAAGCCCATACAAGATTATATGATATTAAAAATTATCATGGCAAAACTCTCTAAAACCATGATAAAGAGTTCTTGTACAAGAGTTTTATACGAGAACGAATGACAATTGAATCAAAATATTATCGTTTACTCTCTAAATACACTATTTTTTAAAATTAAAGAAATGCAGTAATTTAAAATGTAGAACCAGAAATCAATATATTTATGTGAAATTACCCTGAACAATCATATCAACATGAGATGAGGGATAGTCCCTGGCCACATTATAATCCAGCCTTGTAAATAATACAGCATTGGTCTAGAACCATTTGCTGACATTGAATTTGAGATACATGTTGTCATTGAACTGCTAGGGAAACTCTTATATGAATATCAACATGCTTAAAGATTCCATACAAAGTTGTTCTCACACCTAACAGTGCTTCAATCTGCGTTGTTACGAAGGACCTTTCATCAGAAGAGAAAAGAAGAATGGAATCATACAAAGATACTCAGAAGTAATATCTCCTCTAATTTCATGTTGGAATAGTAGAAGTCAGAAGTAACATCTCTAATTTCATATAGGAATAGTAAAAGTCACAAGTAATATATCCACTAATTTCATATTGGAATAGTAAAAGTGAATCATTTTATTGCATGATACCATATATAGTAGTGCTACTAGATGTAGCTTATCAACACCGCTTTTTATTTTTTATTTTTTTGCACAAGAAAAAAACATTGGATTGGTATTAAAGATGAAATTCCAGTACATAATGACAGTGATGATAAACCTCCCATATTTAAGGCCAGAGCAAGGGCTCGCATCTCTGCGGCCAGATACAATCAACGAAAAATTGGCAAAGGTTGGACATCTCATCTATAATGATTGTAGAATGCTCCCGTGCAATTGTAAGGCCTCTTTTTCATCAATCTGTTAGTTGAAAGGTCCATAATAATAGATTCTTTGTAGAGAGTATGATCAGATTGTGATAAATAATTTGCTTTTACGTTGATCATGTTGTTCTAATGACTGCAAATAAGTGATGCATTTAGGAAAAGTTCTGAAAGAAAATTTATTAGTTCACTAAATTATTTTTTCAATGGTGACAAAGGCAATCAAGTTATTTGTTAGACTGCAATCATATATGGAAACTAAGGGCAATGTTCACTGCAAATAGAAATGACTATATACATGAACCTAATTCCAGATTCACTACATAATGTCTAATTGCCCTTTTCCCTTTTTCCTACTAAACACACAGCTTGTAAGGACTATATGCTGGTTCTTCCATCAAACCCTGAAGTTGGACTGGAACCTACAAGATTCAGGACCGAGTATATACATGAACCTAATTTCAGATACACTAAATAGTGTTCAATTTCCCTTTGCCCCTACCTACTAAATGCAGCTTCTAAGGACCATATGCTGGTTCTTCCATCAAACCCTGGAGTTGCACTGGATCCTACCAGACTTAGGACTATTAACATATGAAGTTGCAACATCTATTTCATCCAAGAACGTAGATCTGATGTTGCAATAGGTTAACTGAACTCAAGCATTGCTAATGACAAAAAATGGATGGGCTAGTTTAATCTTCTTTGGTCCTTCAGAGTCTCAGACACAGCCCTAAGAGGAAATCCATTTCACATTGCAGGATTATTGACAGGTGAGAAATATTAAAATACAGACATCTAAAATATCACAATGATATTATGCTTACCAGAATTTATTTTCCTAAATCAAAGCAGCCATACAAAGAGAAAAGGGCATCGAAATTGTGCAGCTTTAATACATCATGATACTCAACACGTTGTCTAAAGACGGTGGAATATATTATTATCAATTTCCAGACAATGCAACTTTGATGATTGACAAATGCAAGTAATGTTCAAAAGCACAAGAAAAGGATAATCACATCAGATAACTTAGATATTCAACTATGACGTACATTGTAAACTTCAGTTCCTTTTGATCTTAATATATGTACCAAAGCTTCACTCCTTAAAAGATAACCATACTTGCAATTGAAAACATTAAACCTGGATCTCATTCACCATAATAAGTTATCCAATTATAACCAAGGGTAAAGAAAAGAGCCCCACAAACCCACATAAGGTTTAGTCTAGAAATAAAGACAATATCTTCGAGGCTTTTGGCATACGTAATTGGACTAGATAATCAACATCCCTTCAAGCACATACCAGAAAAAGCAAGTACTTCTCAACTATATCAAAGACTACACAGCAGTACAAGATAACCAAAATTAACAAACAAGATATATCAAGAGAAAGTGCATAAAGCTCAAAACGTATCAAGAAACATTTCGGGGCTAAAACCAAGGAATTAATGTAAATGTATAGTTCCCTACATCCTGAAACCCCATTTACCTAAATCCTAGCATGCCATACATGGCTCATGTAATCATGTGGCATTCCTTCATTGAAGACATTCAATTAAACAAGACTTAAGGTATGGCTTTCTAAAAACTCCCTGACAACCTCAATAAACAAAAATACAATAGCTAATCTACACAAATCAGGAATGATACAAAACACAATACATAGTTGTGACCATAGAGAACAGATCAGACTACAAAGCTCTCTTCCTTAGCATGACAGATCTAGAATCACAATAAATATGCCTCGATCCTCATTGCCTCATTTTGCATTTTCCTGGGTGTAATGAGTCCACTTACTATCTCAGTTAGTCTTCAAATGCAGAACATCTCAAGGGTGTATTTCAAAGAGTTCATTTTCCGTGGCTTCTAGTCCCTCGAATTGATTAGCCATTACTAGATTTAACTTCCACTTGAGTTCTTAATTTTTCCTTGTAAAACCTTCATTCTTAAGTGTGCTAGAAATTCTTCCTACAGCAAAACTTTTATAGCTGTTTGGAGCATCATTAAATTGCATACATGGCTCTACCAGCTCAAAATAACTGGAAAAAGAAGATCAAAAATCTACGGTCTCCAAAGTTGCATCTAACCATGCTGGGTAGCAACGAAGTCATATCACTAAAGAGTAAGAAAGTTCATCTTGAGAATCTACCACATGGTAAACATATTCACTCTGAATCTGACAAAGAGCTCCCTCCTTTTGATTCCAGTCCATATATATATATGAGGTTCTTCCACGGAGTCATGTTTTCACCTGAGGACTTTTCCAGAGTGCAGGTGCTCAACAAACTAAATGGCAAAAAGCTAAGTTTTCTGATCCCATCCACTTTCTCGTTCTGTGGGGCTCCCAGCTTTCTTTGATCCACATGCAACTCATAGTCTCAATTGGGATAGGACCCAAGAAGTGACCAACTGAATTGTGGCTATAAAGCCTATCTACAGCCTCAGCACAATATATATTTTTGGGATTAGGTAATTCATAGTACTAATGAACATTGAAAACCTATTCAGGGAGATGAGATGGACGGAGGAAAAAGGGTACAGGAGACCAAAAGGAGTCAATGGGTCCAGAAACTTGCTATTAAGGGAAGTAATATAAAATTATAGGTTATGGAAGAAAACTGGAGAGTTCCCGCAGTGTGAAATCATAATTGTTATAAGGCATAAATGGCTCGATTAGCTAGCTCCCTCTTACCCTCTTCCCTCTGACCTAAATAGGGAATGCTTATCAGGTGGTGCCAAGGCTGCTCTATAGCCACAATTTAGTTGGTCGCTTCTTGGGTCCCATCCCACCTGAGACTATATGTTGCAGGTGGATCAAAGAAAGTTGGGAGCCCCACATAACTCAAAAGTGGATGGGATCAGAAAACTTAGACAGTTTTTACCATTTTAGTTTGTTAAGCACCTGCACTCTGCAAAAGTCCTCACTCAAAAACATGATTGTATGGAAGAACCTGGACCATCTTCTTCCACTAGAATGAGATAATTTTATCCAATGAGTTGGCACAGTTCAATGCCCTGTCTAGGTTGAGTTTCCAAATCTCCCTTTGCAATTATGGTAATTTTGGGACTGTTAACCACCAAAAGTGGGTGACCCTATAGGAGAAATTTTTCTCCCATCATCTCTTCCAGCCAGCGAGCCATCAGCCACTACTTGCCAATGACTATTTGACATTCATATCTCTTGCCACCCACATCAGTGATATGATTCCTCGCCCATTTGGCAAGAGCACATGTTGGAAGGTGGACTTCCAATCAAAAAGTACTTTATTGATTTTGAAATCGGGTGCTTACGCTTGTTTGTATTTGGGTATTTGACATGGATTATGGGGTAACCTGGAAGAAAGAGGGGTCTTGATTGTGAACGTGTTTCCTCACCTTAAATGGGGGTTTAACCTTTCATCCTAGTCCAGTGGGACCTCCCCTAATGGCCCAATGGGTATAGGAGGGGCGCTACTTGGGAAACCCTAATTGAGATACCATAGTCTCATCTCTCCCTATTCCATACTTACCACTTTCCATCTTATATTATAAACCCTATATTCCACCCCCCTTCTTCGGGTTCAACTAACCATTGGTTCTCTAGGATTTGGCACCATACATCCTCATGCCTGGCTAGGGCCCAAAATTTTGCCCTGGCAGCTATAAGAACAAGAAAAACCATATGATGGCCACAAGCAAAAACAAAGATCAAAATGCAAAAGATGGTTGGGACACACACATTAGCATGTTGGAAAAATCCTGGCATGAGCTCTACCTCACTCATTATGGCCATCACTTGGTTCCTGAGCACATGTTTTCCTTCATATTATGAGAAGGAACCCCTACATGTCCCAACCCCTAATGGACAATGAGTTGCCTCATCATTAAGGGGGTAATCACTGTTATACATCATACAAAGCAGGCTTTGAACCTTTGAGTTACAAACAATAATACAAAGACAAATAAAAAATAAAGTAGATAGTGCACAAGAGGGGTGAAAAAACAAAGGTCGAGTTGATAACTCATGCATCCACGATTGCTCCCACTCCACATTAGGACACTCAAGATGAGGAGCCCATCGTTGTTGGTCCCTTTAACCATGGCATTTGGCCATGAAGTCTTCTCCCCTTTGTTCCATCATTATCACATGACACCTATCAATTAAGGGTGGTCCGAGGACATGCCACTTCCCCTTGGGGGCTAGAAACACCTAATAGGGTGGTCTATTAACCACTCCTACCTAGGGATGTAACACCATTACGAGTTCAAAACCTTAATTGTGGAAGGGAAGCCTTACTTGAAATGTCAAATTGCCCATTACTTTCTAGCTTGGTCCACTTAGATGTAAAAGTGATTAAATGTACCTAATGATGTCGCTGCTAGCACTAGATATTGTGTGTAATTATCAGGTGGTTCCGCAACCATGCCTTGGGCAACTTAACTAGGGAAGGGCTTTCCAAAGGAGCATATTGACACCCACGGGTGAGGCATTGAGGGTCATGGAACTCCAAGCAACAGTAGAGCATCATACATGTCTGTGGGCACCTCCAGCACCCACAGCATTCTATCACTTTTATGGGATGATGCACTTGGAACTACATGCCCCCAGTTGACTTAGCACTATTAGAAGTATGGCAATTGATTCAAGGCCTAGAGGAGGATGGTCTCACACATTGAGACATGGGAAGGCTAGCACCACCTTGAAGGCCCCCAATGTTGGAGTAGAGACATGCATTTTAGCCACCTAGAGACACATGAAACCACATTTTAACCCCAGATGTAATTTGCGGACCCGTAGAGAAAGATTGACAAAAATGTGAAGGCCAACCTTCACATCCAGAATTTAGAGGGCTTCTACACTTCACCAAGCACCCTTAGCCCTCAACACATGCCCTAAAAGGGCCTACGCATGGATGATGTCAACACATTCTTCCCCATGACTCACACGTGTGGGTAACCATTTATGTTTTGTCATTGGCTAGTATGCCTGCTTGTTTTGTGACTCCTCATATAAGTAGAGGAGAGGCCATTTGTTGTAAATGATCATCAGAACTTGGAGATTTTGACCTCTCTTTAAAGAATTTTGGCCTTCTTTTCTTGTGGTAGAGATGTGACCTATGAATGAACTTTGATATTTGGAGCAAATTGTTTGTCTTTAGAGCTATTGTCTTGGATCAATTAATGGAAATCTTGTACGTGAGCTTATTGTTGAATAATTATTTTGTTTATGTCTAATGTATGGATTCTGGAATATATTGAATCTAGGGTTTGCTATTATGTCCTAATTTGTTTAAAATATATTTGATAGAATCTAGATATCATTATTGCATGCATTACTCATTAAATAACATGTGAATGATAATCCTAGTGGTGAATTTTGATTCGCCCTCCCATGAAACTTTTTGATCCATTGCATTAGGTAATTGCTAGGGTTTTTGAAAATTTGATGCTAGGGCATCATTTATCCTTCCTCCTTAGCAACTTTTTGGTCATTTAATCAACTCATAAACTCCATCCACACAAGGATAAGGCGCTGGCCCTCCTTTGTTGACGATCACTTAAACTTTAAAACACATTGTTTCTCTCTCCTCTCCTTGCCCTAATTCAGCCCCTTTGAGGCCAAGTGGCCAAGCTAGAGCTTGGTGTGAATTCCTCAAGAAGAGGAATTTCTAGAATTGGAAAGTCTAAATGCCAAGCGAAGAGTGGTTGTCACAAAATCCCTTGTTTTGGCAGGAATTCACTTCAATTTCGTCCTTAAATTTCTTTTTAGCTCCAACTTAGGGGCTTGTTTAAGGGTTTCATGTGCCTTGATCTTGCTAATATACATTGTTAGAAATCCTTTCTCCTTACCTTGACCTTTGGCCATCCCAACACTCAACCTACTAATCAAGCCCTTAGTCTTGTGCCCCATCTAATAGGCCTCTATGAAGAAAGTGAATTACCTCCTACTAGAGCCTTGAAACTAAATTGTGACTTTCTTGTAGAAGGCCTCATCGTGTCACCTTGTACCCCAATTGTTAGAATACCCATTAGGTGACCTCACATACTAAGACTCCTCCCATTGGCGAAAATTCGTAAAGACCAAGGGGTTTTGGTTGTGGTGAAAATGGACCATCACCCCATTGTTGTCACTTCGTCTAGTGTTAGCCTTGTAGGGAGCCCCTCTCCAAGGCCTGCTAGGACCACCTCTTATTGACCCATTTTAGCAAGTTTAGTTCTTTGATTGTATATTTGTTTGATTAGTATCGATTATTTGTTCTTAGGCCTTCCAAGCAGGTATGAATTGACGTTGAGCTCACAAATGACCTATAAAGTTCATCACTAAAAAGTGAAGCTATCTATTTGCATAGTTGTTATTTCCTATACCATAGCCCTAACCATATAGTCATAAATTACCCTTGTATGCCCTCCAAGTTTTCTAAACTCATAGGCATTACTCAGAAGTGAACTTACCCATTTGCATAGGTGTTATTTCCAATACCAAATCCCTAACCACATGGTCATAAATTACCCTTGTATGGCCCCACAAATCCTCTAAACCCATAAACATGCTCAACCAACAAAAGATCAAACCTCCACAAGAAATAACCCAAAGGACAATTAGGGTTGGAGCAAGATCATTAAAAACATCTGCAACATGTTCCTCTAGTATTCCTTCTTAACTACGTAAGTGAAAAGAAAGGCCTCTCCCACAACTAAGTCACACCAATGAGCCATGACCTCCCTTGAAGGAGGATAAAACCAAGGAGACTATGTAAAGTCCTAGTGAGATCTTCAATTGTCATCTCCATATCCTCCAACCTTTTGACACAGAATACATGTTAGGATTCAAGGGGTCTAAGGCTTACACTCTCTTTTTCCAAAATCCCCACAAGTTACTTGTCGTCTTGGTTTTTTGCTATTCAAAGCCCCTTGCCCAAGACAAGCAAAACACTTTGTATGAGCCCTGAATATGTCAAATGAGTCTAGCTAGCTCGGGCAATTTAAACTTAAAGCAATGTTACGCTCCCTACTAAGGGCCAATTCCCACAAGTAACATATTTAGATCATAAACATAAAAAACTCTGCAACATTATCCTTTAGTATTCCTTTTGAGCCTCGTAATGATTTGAAAAGAAAGGTTGCTCCTCAACTGAGTCAAGGCAAACAACCAAGACCTCCCTTGAATGATGATAAAGCCAATGAGATTATGTAAATACCTAAGTGAGATCTTCAACTATCATCTCCATATCCTCCAACCTTTTGGCACATAATACTATTTAGGCCTCAAGGGGTCTAATGCTTGGATTCTCTTATTCCAACATCCCCAAGAGTTACTTACCATGTTGGATTTTTTTCCATTTAAAGCCTCATACCCAATACAAGCAAAACACTCTTTTTTTATGAGCATTGAATATGTCAATTGGATCTGGCTTGGGCAGTTGAGAGAAGTGTTATCCTCCCTACCCAAGTTCAATCCCTATAAGTGACATGTTGAGCTCTTAATGAGCATATCGTTGACAAAGCTTTGAGCTTCTACAAAATCTAGCTTACCATGGGTACCATTCTCAGAGTGAGGGTGTGTCCCTGGTGGGTTTCCATGGAGATGCATTTCATGGAAATTTATTTAAAATAAAAAAACAAAAATAGAGAACCTTGAATAGCAAAAATCCCAAGATGGAATGTAGATTTTGAGGTTTTTTGCAATAAGGGAATGAAAGCCTTAGACCCATTGAATCCTTACTAGTATTATGTGCCAAAAGGCTGGAGGATGTGATGACAGTGAAGACCTCACTCTTCATTTTTAAGTATTGGATTTTTATCAATGTTGCAAAAAGTCTGGCTCGGGAATAACTTGATGGGGTCAAAAAAAACATACTTGGGAGAAACCAGAGAAAAAACCAAAATAGCAAAATTGGAAAGCATTAATAAATACAAAATATTTCAAACTTTTTTGATTAAATTTAAATATAACTAATAGTGACTAGAACACTTTCCCTCCCAAACAATCAAACGGCAAGTTGAAATGAGCAAAAAGAGTGACTTTCTTAGGCTTGAGGTGAAGAGTTGTGGAGTTTGTTTTTGGAGCAGCTGTGAGGAGTCTTGGGCAAGCATTGGAGCAGGGGTGAAGAGCTTCTTGGGCAACCATTGGAGCAGCATTGAGGAGTTGGTTTGTTGGAGCAACTTTGAGGACGCAGTTTGTGCCTAGAGGTATTTTTTTTCACTTCTAAAATCTGTTTTTGCTTATTTATTTTTTTGTGCAAATCTGGAAATTGAAAGGAGTGTTTTTTGTAAAAGAAATGAACATTAAAGCACTGATATTTTTTTTTCATTTTCAGAATTTTTCCTTTCATTTCCAAGTCAAAAAATGGCTCCTAGAGTGAAATATGCTACTTGGGCATATGCTGAAATGGTTGATAATCAAATGCATTGCAAATTTTTCCATAGAAAAATTAAGGAGGGTCCTGAGGGCATTAATAGGCTGAAACAACACTTGCCAAGGATTAGAGGCCAAATTACTCCATGTGAATCCCCACAAATTGGGGAGATTAGGAAGGAGTTGTTAAATAGCTTTGAGAAGTTTCAGGAAGAAAAAGTTAGGCAAAAAGAAATAAACACTGAAATTGGGAGGAAGAGGAGTATACAAAAAATGATGGCTACCAACCCCCATTTTGATTTTGAGGGTTCTTCTTCTATCCCTTGTACTAATGCATCCAACCCCTTCCAATATGTTCCTCCCTCTTTGGAGTCTATTCAAGAAAAGGATAAGGGTAAAATGAAAAAGAAAGGTGATATGAATATCAAAACTTAATTCACTGTCGCACCCTCCTCTCCATCAGATGCACATCGTCTTGAAGCTAGTGGAACTTTGCAACCCACTTTAGATGCCCATTGGAAGAAAGAATTAAGGGAGGCTGCTTGTGATTACATATCTAGATGGTGGTATGACGTTGATATCCCCTTCAATGCTTCCCATTCACCATATTATGAGCCTATGTTTGATGCCAAATTTGTTGCTGGAAAGGGCTTCAAAGGCCCTCCTATGCATGAGTTAAGGGGGTATCGTTTGCAAAAAGAAATTTCCTCCATTAATGAGTATTTGAAATATTTCAAAAACTCATGGGCAAAAACAGGATGTACCATCATGTCAGATGGATGGATTGATCAAAGGAACCGTACCATCATAAACTTTCTTATCTTTTGCCCACAAGGAACCATATTTCTAAAATCAGTTGATTCATATGGAATCAAAACCAATGGTCTCACAAACAGGAAGGCAAAGGATTGAAAAGGAAAGTTAATGAAGAAATATTTTGGAGAAAGGCAGCAGAGATTGTGAAGGTTGCTAAGCCACTGGTTAAGGTGTTGCGGTTGGTGGATGGGGAAAGATTGGCTATGGGCTTCATTTATGAGGCTATGGATTAAGCAAAAGGAGCAAATAAAGAGGGCATACAAGGATATAGTGGCTAAGTATGGGCCCATTTGGGCAATCATTGATGAAAGATGGAACAATCAACTCCATCGCCCTATACATGCAACTGGGTATTTTTTGAACCCACGGTATCATTATAAAGCTCTGGCAACAGGAGCTTTGAGTGGGGAGGTTAGATTATAAGCTATGATTGACTGCATTGACCGCATGATCCCATTACAGTGTGATCAGCTGGAGATACATCAACGGGTCACAACCTTTAGCAAAGCCACAAGTACCTTTGGGAATAACCTAGCAAAGATTGCAAGGGAAGCAAATGAGCTAGGTAAACAAAAATTTCCATTTTCAAATTCTTAATACTTATTTTGTTAAATTGTTTATAATTTGAAAGTTGGATATAATTTGTTGAAACTTGATCTAACTCATTACACTACTATGTTTTTTGCAGCACAATGGTGGGAGGCTTTTGGTAGCCATTGTCCTCAATTGCAAAAGTTTGCAATTCGTATTTTGAGTCAAACTTGCAGTGCTACTGGGTGTGAGCGCAATTGGTCCGTCTTTGAGAGGATTCACATGAAGAAGAGAAATCGTTTGGATCAAAAACAGTTAAATGATCTAGTATATTTCCAATACAACCTCTGGTTGAAACACAACCAATTGTTGAACAAAAGACCTAATTCAGATCCCATTGTGTTGGAAGATATTGATCCAATGTCAGATTGGGTAGTGGAGAGTCATCCAACAGAGTTTGATTCTGATGAGGATCTTGATTTGGATTTACAGGTGGAGGCATCAGTCGAACATAATGTTTAGTTGAATTCAAATCCACTTGTACTAGCGTCAGGCCCAGCCGCAAGTCCTCCAGTTGTAGGCGCTTCCTCTGCTCAGCGATGACGGAAGCGCATATCTCGTCTATCTCAGCGTGCAATTGTTGCACAGCTTGCTAGTGCTACCACTACTATAGTTGCAGTTGGAGATGATGTTGAGGAGGAGTCATGGGTTTCCCCGTCTGACTCTGATTCAGAGGTTGAGCTAGATGATGTTGGCTCCTCTAGCAGTAGCCAGTAGTACTAGTCAATGGTGACTTGTGATGTTTCACTGTTTACTTTTGTTGTAGAGGCCATTTAGAGCCTCCTTGGTTATGTGTTTTTGTTTTGATCTCTATATCATCATCATGTATGTATTGGGCAGTGCACTGGATTCCATTTTGATATAATGGATATATTCATGAGCCTACTTTGATCATATGTTGTCTTCTCTCGATATTCTAAAGCTTTGTGTTTGGAAACATGAATGAAAATCTTTTAAATTATGTTTTTTTATAAAAAATAAGAATTTAATGTATTTTTTAAAACGACCGAGTCATTGAAATCCAACTGGCCAAGTCGATACCGAGTCGGAGTCGGAGTCGAAGTCTACCCTTGGTCGTTTCCGAATTGGAGTCGGAGTTTTAAAACATTGCTCCTAATACAAGCCCAAATTTGTTTTTTCAAAACAATTATTTATTCCCAACAATTTATTTTATTAAGCAAATAAATTCTGAATTGTTGAAAAATAAAATCACTGGTATTTTAACTTCCAGATATATATAGCGGAAATAAAATAACAAAAATATCAATCGCACATTACAACAGAGAAACACCCACAACAATTCTCCTCCATTAATCAATCTAAGAAAAATTGAGGTTTCGACCCACAGAGAAATTAAAAGGAAATATGCATTGACGAGAACTTGTAAGTCGACCCCACTGGAAGAATTTGGCCCAAGGGATTTCGACCCACAAGAAATTAGCCTATGAAGAAATTCAGCCTAGAGAATTTCAACCCACCTCTCACCAACAACTTGGTCATGCACCTTCCCTTCAAACAGCTTCTGCGCCTCATGAAATTTGGCACTACAATCTCCAACAATTTGATCGCGTAGAAATGCTCTCGAAACCACCTGCACTCTTCCTCCTCTGCGCTATAGTCTAGCTAAGCCTGTCCCTTTAGAGAAAATCACTTCTCAACTTGTGTGTCTTCACCTCTCCCTTAGGCTTATTTTATAATCTTCATCAAGCCCAAATCCCTAACCCTAATCTCCCTTCTAAAAGATCTAGGAGATCAACGGTTGAGATCATTTCTAAGTCACTTAAATAATTTCACTATTTATCCTTAGAAACTGACTTAATAGTCCACAATAATTAATTTACTTTAATTGTTGTACTTTTCCTAAGTTAGACTTAGGAAAGAAGACATAAATCACTTACTCCTTTAAGCAAGCACCTAAAGAGGTAATAAATCATCTTCTACATGCTAAGACACCAATTCTATGTAAAAGAGCTTATGAAGCTACCGCAAGCTTCAACACTCACTCCTAGCAAGGAAGGGTTTCTCCACTACCCCCAACTTGTCTTTGTACTTCACAAACTTCCCTTTCACTAGAGGCTTGGAAAGAATATATGTGGAATTGTATTGCAATCTCGCAACACCTCTATGGGCTTTGTCTTTGATGAAGTGATATATGATCTCGACATGCTTGGACCAATCATGAAACACAAAATTCTCAAAGAGTTTAATGCAACTCTAATTGTCACTGTGAATCATTGTTGGCCCCATCTCCAAACCAAATAATCTTGCAAGCATCTTGCAAAACCATACTGTCTCACAACTTGCCATATCCGCTACCATGTACTCTTCCTCTACTAAACTATGTGCCAGTGGTTGATACTTCCTATTGCAGCATGAGATCATTCTTGATCCCAAGCTAAAACAACATCCAAACGTGGATTTTATGTCCACAACACTCCTTGCCCAATCAGAATCTATGTACCCTAGAAATTCTACTCCACCAACTCCAACATATCTAAGCCCAGAGTCCATTGTATGTTGCAAGTATCTTAATACATGCTTTGTTGCCACCCAATGAACATATCTCAATTCCACCATGAACTAGTTGAGTGTGTTCACAACAAAACAAACATTTGGCCTAGTGTTGACCAAATACATCAAGGAACGTATCAACTACCTATAAAGTTTGGGATCCACCAACTCGCCTTTAGAAACACTCAACTTCTTCAATTTAGTGATCATCGGTGTAGACATAGGCCTACAATCGTCCATCTTGAAACTCCTCAAGATCTCAATTGCATACTTGTCTTGCACAAAGGAAAACCTTTCCTGGTTGCTACCACACCTTCAATTCCAAAAATTAGTGCATCAAGTCAATGTCCTTCATCTCGAACTCCAAAGAAAGGTCCTCCTCGTACATCCCTATGAGCTTCTTTGATCCTGTCAAGAAAATATCGTCAACATAAAGTACCAAGATGAGCGACTCACCCTCAACAAGTACATAGTACAAGTTAGAGTATGCCTCACTCTTGGTGGAGCCCAAACCAAGAAGATATCAATTGATCCTAGTGTACCATGCACATGGAGCCTGCTTCAACCCATAAAGGGCCTTTTTAAACCTACACACATGAGACTCTCTCCCATGCACCTCAAAGCCCTGAAGCTACACAATATATAACTCTTCCTCAATCACCCCATCGAGGAAAGAAGTCTCTACATCCATCTGATATATCCTCCACCCCATATCTGAAGCAATGGTACTCTAATGGATTCATATATGGCAATAAGTGTGAATGTCTCCTCATAGTCCACTCCCTCTTGCTACAAGAATCCTCTCACCACAAACCTCACTTTGTACTTTTTGACACTGCCATTGATTGCATGTTTGGTCTTGTAGATCCATCAAAATGTGATCACTGACTTTCCCTATGATCTCAGGATTATGTCCCACGCACCATTCTTCATGATGGAGCTATGCTCCACCATTGAATCCCTCCAAACCTGCTCATTTGCAGCCTCCTCAAATCTGGAAGGCTCCGACTCACCCATGTTGCTTGACAAGGCCAAATAGTTAGAAAATCTCATTGGTGGTCTACTCTGCCTAAAGGTGTTGTCAAGAGCCTCCACATGCTCATCAAAATCTCTCAAGATCTACTCGACCCATCTTGACCTCCTCCTGGTAAAGCTCAAAGGAACATCTCACTCCTCCAAATCTAAAGGCCATGTCTCTATTACTAGTGTTCTTGGTCCATGCTCAACTTAGAAGCCTCTCACTCCTAGTTCTCTACCCCTGCTAACTCTCTCTCATGAGACCTCCTAAAGTTCCTACCCTCATCGAATCCAACAACCCGACTAACAATAAATCGCCTTTGTCTTGGAATGTAGGCTCGATAAGCCTTTGAGACTTCCCTGTAGCCCACATAATATGCCACTTCCTAACATGGGCTCCATCTTAGTCATTTTTTATGTAGGAGTGTGAACATAAATTAGACTATCAAAGATATGAAGGTGACTTACCTTTGGTTTCACTCTTGTGAACATCTCCTCAAAAGTCATATCCTCCAACACTCTGTGATGACTCCTATTTTGTAGTTACATAACTAGATTGCAAGCCTCTGGCCATGAAAACATAGGCAATTCCCAGTCATAAATCATTGCCCTCGCTACCTCCATTATAGTCCTATTTTTACTCTCCACAACCCCATTATGTTGAGGGTTGTAAGGTTATATTAGATCCTTCTTGATCACTACTGCCTTGCAAAAATCCTAGAACTCATTGGAGGTATATTTGCCCCATTATCCAATCTCAGCACCTTAATCTTCTTCTCGATCTAGTTCTTCACAAGAGTTTTAAACCCCTAAAACCAGCCAAAGGCCTCACCCTTGGTCTTCAGGAAGTAGATCCAAGTCTTCCTGGAAAAAACATCTATGAAAGTCGCAAAATACAATGACCTTGTGATTGATTCCACTGACATAGAAAAACAAATGTCGTAATGCACCAAGTCCAACACACCTTGGACTTGGCCTCGTTATGAGGAAACATAGCCTTGGCCTGCTTATCAAACACACACACCCCTTACACACTCCTTGCTCCACCATGATCTCCAAAAACCTATAACCATTCTTCGTAACATAGGAAGAGCCCTGTAGTGTAGTTGTCCAATCCTCTTGTGCCAAATCTCACACTAGTTGTCACTCTCATGTACATAAGGCTTTACTACTATAAATTGTAACTAGGTTCGGTATATTTGTAAACATGACATTGTATACTTTGTAAAAAGAAAGAAAAGGAAATATTATTTTATATAAAGCATGGGTTTCATGCTCAAGTTTAGGTCAAAAGCATGTTCTTCATGCTTATAGGTCTTCATAGGACAAAGAAGAAACTATGTCATGTATTATAGTCCCATCTGGACTCATTATAACAAAGAAAAATATTTATTTTTGTCAAGAAAAAGCCATTTATTCCTCCAAGACCGAGTCAGCCCCAATCAAGGTGAAGTCGGCCTAAAGGAGGGCTATTCAACCCCTCAAGAAGGTTATAAATAGAAGGAGCTCAACTCATTTGAGACACACATCTAAGAAAAGTTCGATCTGCAATAGCAAAGGAAGAGAAAGAGTTAGCAGGACAAAGGAAGAAATCAAAGTCTCTTGGTTTATCTCATTTTTTGTCTACAAGTGTGAAGCTGTTAGGGATTCTATGTAGCTATCAGTTGCAAGAGGCCAAAATTGCAGGGCCAAAATTCTAAGAAGTTGCAGGGTCAAAATTCTAGAGCGAAGCTACAAGTCGAAGTTTGGAAGATACCTTGGAGAAAATCTTGTTAAGGGATGACTTGGTGCTTGGGAGGGTTTTGGGCAAGTCTCTTTGTGAACAGAGTCTATAAGAATAGAAGAATTTTTCTGGGTTTTCCCTTTAGGCGGGTTTTGCCCTGGCTTGGAGCCAATATCTTGTGTACTTTGTCTTGTTGTGATCTTCATTATTTTGGTAATTGCTTGATGAACAAGATCTACTGAAGTAATAAAAAGCCAACACATATCACAAGTAATTATCAAGTTAAGTAAAATATCTATAATCTCTAAGTCTCCTGATTTTCCAACACGGTATCAGAGCTAAGGTGCAAGAAGAAGACTGAAGATCACATTCCACTTGGCACTATGGCAAAGATTATGAAGAAGGATTTCAAGTTTCTTGGGATTCTCGCTACTTCCATTAAGAATTGGATCCTAAAGATGATCTCCAAGCTAGCAAAAGAAGTGATGGATGGAAGTCTAATCTCTGCTTTATCCGACACTTTCATGTATGAGATTGTATGTGTTATTGATAGTGGTGCTTCCAAACATATGACAGGAGAATGCGGTCAACTACAGACTTTGTCAAAAGGAACCTCCTCTCATTCAATCGAACTTGGAGACAGGAAGAGCTATCCACTGAAAGGGATTAACCCAATTCCTTGGAGCTCGAGTCTGGAGGAAGTATTCACCTCAACAATATTCTATATTTTCTAGGTTTGAAGAAAAACTTACTTTCTATTTCTTGTCTAGAGGGTAAGGGTGATAGAATTGCTTTTGTTGATGGCAAGGTTTTGGTTTGGAGTAAGGGCTCTAATATTGACAATGCTATGGTGTTTGGCATTCATTAGGGAACATTATATAAATTTTTTACACCTTTATCTCAAGCCCTAGTTCACTTCAATGTGAACCCTTATGAACTATGGCATAGAAGGTATGGACACCTTCATTTTAAGATTTTGCCTTCTCTAAATCAAATGGTCAATGGCATCCTCAAATTGAAGGAAGAATATGAAGGGACTTGCAAGGGGTGTGTTCTAGGCAAGAGTGTGAAAAAGCCATTTGCAAGAAGTGATACCAAATCTAATGAAGTTTTAGATATCATACACTCGAATGTATGTGGTCCTATGACAGTAAAATCTTTCGGTGGGCATCAATATTATGTGACCTTCATTGATGATTTCTCAAGGAAGACTTGGTTAAAACTCCTCGAGAACAAAAATGAGGTATTTGAGAAGTTTCAAGTGTTCAAGAATGAAGTGGAGAACTGGACTGAAAGAAAGATCAACACTCTAAGATCCGACAATGGTGGAGAATATACCTCTAAAGAACTAATAGCAATCTGCAAGGAAGCAGGGATTAAGAAGGAGCTTATTGTTCCTTGAAATCCTGAACAAAATGGCGTGGATGAAAGAAAGAACGGAACAATTGAAGAATGTGTCAGGGCCATGCTACATGATCAAGATCTCCCTCAATTCCTATGGGGAGAAGCATGTGTGACAGTTGTTTACTTGCAGAACAAAAGTCCTCACAAGAGTCTCAATAACATAAGCCCGGAAGAAGCATTTACAAGAAAGAAGCTAAGTGTGGATCATCTTCGAATATTTGGGTGTCTTGTTTATATACATACCTAAGGACAAAAGGAAGAAGTGGGATCCTACCAGTATGAAGGGCATCTTTGTTGGGTATAGTGCTTCATCAAAAGCTTATAGAATCTATTTTAAGGAGGATCATCAGATCGAAGTAAGCAAAGATGTCATCTTTGATGAAAGTATAGCGTACAAGAAATCTAAGGATGTTCCAATCAACTCTGATGAAGAAGAGATACCTATCTTTGAGGATATCTTGAGGGACAACGATGGTCAAGATCCAACGTCAACTCAAGAAGATGTTGAAGGTCCTAGTGAGCATGTGCAACAAGTAGTTGTTCCTAAAAATTGAAAAGAGGTCTACTTGGTTGAGAACTACTTTACAAGAAGCAGAAGGACACTTAGCAAAGGGGACCTTTAAGGAAAGTAAAAGACCGAAAAGGTATTCTAGATATGCAACATATATGACCAAGCTCATTGAAGTTGAACCTTCCTCTTATGAAGATGCAGCGAAACATCAAGAGTAGAGGAATGCAATGTAGGAAGAATACTAGTCAATTATGAAGAATGATGTTTGGGAAATCATTCCTAGGCCAAGTGACAAATCGATAATCACTTCAAAATGGATATATAAGATAAAGCACGTTGCAAATGGGAGCATTGGTAAACACAAAGCAAGGTTTATAGCAAGAGGCTTCTCACAGAAAGAAGGTATTGATTACAAAGAAACCCTTACTCCTACAACTAGATATACAATAATTAGATCGCATGTTTCATTGGTTACTACTATGGGATGAAACATCCATCAAATGGATGTTAAGATAGTTTTTCTAAATGGGACTATTGATGAAGAGGTTTACATTGAGTAGCCTCAAGGATTTGAAAAAAATCATAGGAAACTCATGTCTGCAAACTAAAGAAAGCTCTATATGGCTTAAAGCAAGCACCTAGAACTTGGTATGCAAGAATGGATGCATACTTATTGAGACTTGGTTTTACCAAGAGTTTTGTAGGTCCTAACCTATAAATCAAAGTGGTCCAGGGTGAACCAATCATCAAACTATCATATGTTGATGATCTACTTGTTACAGGTGTAGAACATTGAATTCGGGAATGCAAGAAGCAATTAGAAATCAAGTTTGATATGAAGGATCTTGGGATTATGCATTATTACTTGGGACTAAAGTTTGGCAAAAGCCAGGAGAAATATGTCTTGGTCAAGGTAAATATGTGATCAAGATTCTTCAGAAATTTGGCATGATGGACAGCAAGCCTATGATGATTCCTATGATTACCAATCTAGAGAAGTTGAGGAGTTCAAATTCTAATCCAGTGGATCCTACTTGCTACAGACAGTTGATTGGGTCCTTGGTGTATCTAGTAATACAAGACTTGACATTTGTTTTGCGATAAATGTCCTCAATCAATTTCAGATAGAGCCAAACCATGATCATTGAATTGCAACCAAGCATATTCTAAGATATTTGTGTGGAACCATACATCACTGCCTCCAATATAATGGTAATGAAATTCAATACATATTCTTATTGGGGTGGCAATGAGACAGATGGGAAAAGCACAACAAGTGGATGCTTCAACTTAGGATCTTCCATGGTCTCATGGATGAGAAAAAAGCAGGATACAGTTGCTTTGAGTAGTGTTGAAGTTGAGTATGTTGTTGCAAATGAAGTTTATGAGGAAGTTGTTTGGCTCAAGAAGTTATTATCAGATTTGTTTGAAGGGCCACTTAGCCCTACATGTATATATTGTGACAATGAAAGTTGTATAAGATTGACAAAAGACAAGGTGTTTCATGCTAGGACAAAGCATATAAAGAATAAGTACCACTACATCAAAAGCCTAGTACAAGATGGGGTCACGGAGCTGCATTATATACCTACAAATGAACAAGTCGCAGATATCTGACTAAGGCATTACCAAACAAGAAACTTGAGTACTTGAGAAACAAGCTTGGTTTGGTAGACATCTCTTCTCTAATTGAGAGGAAGTGATGTTGGATAGTTCTTATCTTTATGTGTCATGCACTAGACCAAGACTATCAGCCATAAGTCTTAGTGAAGGCCATAAGGAAAGAAAGAAGTCTAAAGGATTGGATAAGCATCTGAGATTGGAACTTCTTATGGATTGTAGAATCCAAGACAGAAGTTGTAGACCAATACTCTTTGAGATGAGGTAGGGCATCCAAGATAAAAGTAGTCGAAGAGGACCGATATTCTTTGTGGATTCAGGATTGGAAATCCAAGATAATAAGTCTTAAAAGGACAAACCTGGTGAACATCCGAATGGGGTATGTGCCTTAGAGGTAGTGTGTGAGCTCACATAAAGCCTCCCAACATCATGCTCTCTAATGATGATGAGCTTGTCAAGTTAAGACCTTCAATGACAATGTTGGTTGTGATATAGATGCTTGACAAAGATGGCTTATCAATCTGACTCTTCTTATGTGAATGCTTCAAGAATGAGATTCCTTGTACTTCATGATGGGATTATGAATACCTTCCTAGTTAAGAGGGAGTGTTGGAAATTGTAACTAGGTTCGGTCTTCATAATGATGTATTTGTAAACATGACATTGTATACTTTCTATAAAGAAAGAAAAAGAAAGAAAACAAAATATTATTTTATGTAAAGCATGGGTTTCATACTCAAGTTTGGGTCAAAAGCATGGCCTTCATGCTTATAGGTCTTTCTAGGACAAAGAAGAAATTATGACATGTATTGTAGTCCCATTTGGACTCCAATCAAGGTGAAGTCAACCTAAAGAAGGGTTATTCGACCCCTTAAGAAGGCTATAAATAAAAGGAGCTTGACGCATTTAAGACGCACATCTAAGACAAGTTCAATCTACAATAGCGAAGGAAGAGAAAGAGTTGGATGGACAAAGGAAGGAAGAATTGGTTTATCTATTTTTTTGTCCACATGTGTGAAGCTGCTAGGGTTTCTGTGTAGTTGCTAGTTCTAGGAGGTTGAAATTGCAAGGTCAAAATTCTGAGAAGAAGTTGTAGGGCCGATATTCTATAGCAAAGTTGTGGTAGGTGAAAGTTTGGAAGTTGTATTGGGGAAAATATTGTTGGGGAAATGACTTGGTGGTTTGGAGAGTTTTGGGCTTTGCTCTTTAGGCCTTGGAAGTCTCTTTGTGAACAAATTCTATACGAAGAGAAGCATTTTTCTAGGTTTTCCCCTTGGAGGGGTTTTGCCTTGGCTCCTATATCTTGTGTAATTTGTCTTGTTGTGATCTTCATTGTTTTGGTAATTGCTTCATGAACAAGATCTAATAATGTAATAAAATGTCAACACATATCACAAGTAATTATCAAGTTAAGAAAAACCTCTATAATCTCTAAGTCTTTTGATTTTCCAACATTTACCAACACAGATTCTTCTCCCAAATACTCGCCTCTTGCTAGGATCAGTTCCTTTTGGCGCAACAACCACTTCACCTCCCATTAAGTTGACCTCTAGTCCTCTATCTTCCATGGCCAAAATTGATAGGAGATTCGTCTCCACGTCCATGATACCTCCTAAGTCCATCAACAACTTAACGCTAACACTGCCCTCTACTGCACACTCGGTATTGTCATCAAGGTCTACATATATAATGTATATCTCTAGGCTCCTTGGTCATGTTGGTGAAGATGTCTTAAGATCCAATCATGTAATGAGATGATCCATTGTCCACAAACCCAACACCTCTCGTGACAATTCAAGAGATGCATGACACTAAGGCAGAGTTCTTCTCAACTTTTTAGCCAACTTGTCCATTTGAACACTGGTTGTCATGGTTGTCTTTCCCTTTCCCTTCTTCCTGTTTAGACACTCACTAGAAAAATACTCTAACTTGTGACATGCAAAGCACTTGACTTTGCTCATGTCCTTCTCCTTTTTACCCTATGAAGGACCACCTCCACTCTAGTTCTACTTGGCCTTCCCTTTGCCCTTTTTCACTTGCACAGCAAGAGAAAGCTCCTCTTTCTCCTCACCACTCATGTGTTGTCCTCTGGTTAATGAATTCTCCCATATCTCCTAATACCAACCCAAATTTATTTTCTCACAACAATTATTTATTCCCAACAATTTATTTTATTGACCAAATAAATTTTGAATTGTTGAAAAATAAAATCATTGGTATTTTAACTTCTAGAAATTTACATGTTGCAGAAATAAAATCGAAGAGAGATCAATCACACATTACAATAGATAAGCAGCCACAACAATTCTCCTTCATTGATTAGTCACAGGAAAACCAAGGTTTTAACCCACAAAGAAATTACAAAAGAATATGCATTGACTAGAACCTGTAACTCAGCCCCACTAGAAGAATTTGACCCTAGGTATTTCGGCCCCCTTGGAAATTATCCTCAGTAGAAATCTGACTTAGAGAATTTCTACCCACCTCTTACTAACAACTTGGCCCTCACAAACCAGCCTCTCTTACAATTTGATATCCTTATTTCAGCAATTTAGCACTGCAATCCCCAACAATTTGGGGCCATCTAGAAATGCTCTCAAATCCACCTAAACTCTTCCTCCTTTGTGCTACAGTGTAGCTGAGCCTCTCGCTCTAGAGAAAATCACTTTCTCCACTTGTGTGCCTTCACCTCTCCCTTAGGCTTATTTTATAAACTTCATCAAGCCCAAATCTCTAACCCTAATCTCTCTTCTACAATATCTAGGAGATCAACCGTTGAAATCATTCCTAAGTCTCTTAAATAATTTCATTATTTATCCTTAAAAATTGATTTAGTAGTCCACAATAATTAATCGACTTTAATTATTGAATGTTTTTAAACTTGGGAAAGAAGAAATACATCACTTAATCCATAAAGCAAGCACCTAAAGTGGGAATAAATCATCTTCTACATGCTACGACACCAAGTCTATGCAGAAGACCTTCCGAATCTACCACAAGTTTCAACATAAGTTCCAAACCAGACGATTAGCAACTTGGCCTATGGCTTATTGTTTATTTTCCCAACACAAAGAAGAGAAACATGAGGTCATTATCTGTATTACCACCTACTTCAAAGATAAAATTAGAGATTGGGGTTCAGACCCTAACCAAAATTTGTTACAAGTTGTCATTGTCTTAATGGTAAATCACTAGAGGTGGCTAACATCAATGTTTCAAGTTTCCAGAACACCAAAACGTGAGAATAGTGATATACATCTATGTCTTAAGATAACTGATCTAAGAAAAGGTCTAATGACAAATAAGTATCACTACTCAATACACTGCCCCACTAGTGCCTGAATCCAACTACTGCGCAAAGGAATAAAGACCAACCATGGCAATGTCAATATCTGATTTAGAATTACTTGAATTCTCTAGAATACTCAATGGCACGCTAACCAAACCAAGTTGCACCTTATCATGTTCCTCCTACTCATTTACCTATGGATTAGGTTTGCATTCATTTTACTTTTTGCTTTTTCTTTACTTTATTTTTGCCACAAAATTACAGCCTATGATTGAAAGGGAACATGGGCGCGTCTTCAAAGGTGGTGTTCCCTACTGCATTTTCCCCAAAAGAGGGCATGGGAAAACATCCCATTGGAGTACCCCGGTTCCAAAGAACAAGGAGTACATACCCTCCACTTGGGAACATGTCCCTATGTAACACTGGTTAACATTTATGCATCCGAATTTGACATAGAAAGAACCCATGCTAGATGGCCGACAAACAGCTTAAAGTATATTCACTTCTGCAAGGACTTCACAATAATTAAGAGTCCAAAAGTAAAACAATTTCTTCCCATGCAATGGTGTGTTGGACATGATGATGGGTACAACCTTAAGGGCCTGTAATGATTATCTAGTATATATTCATTCTGCTAAGGATATTATAACTCGAAAGACTGAAGGCTTCATTCGCCTTGAAAGATCATTTGCTTCAAATATAAGGGCTACAAAGTTTTTGCCTCAACAATATAATATTGACAGAGACAATACAGAAGACCTTGCCATTATAATTTCATACTTAAGTGAACAAACAGAAGAACACACATTCATGGGCATGCCGCCACATTTCAGACTTGGAAAGAAACTTTTTTTGAATCCAAAAAACTGCAATTATCATCCATTTAAAATGACATAAAATATTACCTTAAACAACAAATTATGAAAGTAAAACAAAAATTTTAGATCTGGTTCCTATAGATGATGCAACAAACTTGATTCCCTCTCCTCAAATAATCCTGGCAACCATCTAGTGCCCACAGTGCGTAAAACATGTCTAACCTGAAAATCGACAGCCAAAAAGTAAAACAAAAGTTTTAGATCTGGTTCCTATAGATGATGCAACAAACTTGATTCTGTCTCCTCAAATAATCCTGGCAACCATCTAGTGCCGAAAGTGCGTAAAACATGTCTAACCTGAAAATCGACAGCCAAATAGACCAGAAAACTGAAATATTCAGAGATGAATTCGAATACGAATTTGAGAACTGCGTTATC
The DNA here is from genome assembly GCA_000404065.3 of Pinus taeda. Classification (NCBI taxonomy): domain Eukaryota; kingdom Viridiplantae; phylum Streptophyta; class Pinopsida; order Pinales; family Pinaceae; genus Pinus; species Pinus taeda. The sequence continues at coordinate 170,468 of APFE030982708.1, forward strand.
TCTTTAAAAAGAAAATAACTTAAAAAATACATGGCAAGCACCGACTTAATCTTGTTTAGCAGCATCAAAAGAAATACTATTTGCAGTTAGGTGGGCACTACATACTTCAACATTTCCATTTTTTAAAAGAACACACAAAACATGACGGTGGCTTTATATATGACTGCAATTCAATAGGCTCCTCATATCTGGAAAACCAGAGACTAAAAACCATTGATAGATCAAAGTCAGCCACCAACCGTGAAGCTGATCTTTTTAATCCGAGCGCTTGAGCTTCTGGATTTGTTCGTTCATGCGTTCGATTCGCAACACCATGCCTGTGACGCAGAACAGAAGCCAGTAGAGCAGGAGAGCCGAGGCAATAAGCATGAAGTTACGCTGGCTCTTCATGACGGATTTCTGATGGCGCATATGCTCGCTCGGGCTACACAGTTGCCCTTCACAACTGGGCCTTGTCTCATATTTCCAGTAGATATCCATTAGCAGAAACAGACAGAATGGCACTACAGAGAGCATCGGCTTCAACGTGTTGCGAGTAACGACTACCAGACCCTTCCTGACGCGATCCAGGCCGGGCATTGTGAGCAATAACAGCATGATGGCCTCTGCACCTGCCGCATATCCCAGGACTACCCATTCCAATGCCATTCTTTCCCAAATAGAGACACTGGGCACTCCTGAATGCTTAAGGCCTTGAGTGGCTGGATCTGAAGAAGATCGTCAGGACCCAATTCGGCTGGGAGAAAATCCAGAAGACCCAAATCGATATTTCCGGTAATCCGTGTCGAAATTGCTTGAAAATCCACCAGAGAACTGTCGTGAAATGCCTGGAGGGGCAAAGGAAGATTATATGGGCAGTCAAGAGCGGTGAAAGCGTCCAAACCCTTCGATGAAGAAAAGTATCTTTGAGAAGGAAGCACCGACTCCCCTCTCGTTCGTGATAAAGTTGCAAATAATAATTATTTGCAAGGCCTTTAATCAAAGGGAGAAGGTCTCCTTTTAATAAATTTAAGCATCAATGCTACCTGGTGGTAGGAAAAGTATCATTAAAATTATCAGCAAGGTATTTAATATTATTACAAGAGTCGTAAGGTCTCGTTTTAAAAGGTTATTTGGTGAGATTGGGGGTTGATTTAGCATCAATGTTCTCCTTGGTAATAGGGGAGGTATAAATAAAAAAGTTAACAAGGTCATTAATCTTATTAAAGAAGGGAAGATATTTTTTAAAAGGTTAAACTTAGTGAGATGAGATCAGACAGGGGACTAGTTTTGAGAGGGATCGTTTTTACAGTGGTATGTTTTGGTTATAATTTTTGGAAAAGTTTATTTATTTGTATATGGCTTTTTTATTAGTTTATTATAATTATAAAAATAAAATGGATTTAAAATAGAGATGAAAAGTTGATTTTGGTAGTATTATTTATGTTAATTATTTTAGTATATAAAACAAAGACTTGATTGAGGTGAGGTCAAATTACTTAAATATAATAAGTGGGTCAAATTAAGAAAAATGTTTTTTCAAGTAGATTTAGAAGTTTATTGTGTTGCACTATATAGTCCAGTATAGGAGTAATGTGTAGATGTAATGTAAGAAAGTTTGTAAATATTAAATTTATGTTAATACGTCTAATTTATAATGCGTAAATTGCTAAATATTTACATGTCGGTTAATATTAATATTAGGGAAGATGTTGTAGTGTCCATAAAAAGTAATAAAAATAATAAAATTCAAATTTGTTACATTTATTTTTTTTATTAATAAAATTACGAATCACTATTTAGATTAAAAAAAATCATAATATAACTGTGTAGATGCCCACTTCCTTCCCCATAATGTAATGCTTCCATCGACAACAGTGATGCACAATGGAATACATTTCTTCGTCGTAAGGGGGATATTTTCGAACAGTGTTTGAGTGTCTCACTCTGGTAGTCCATCGGATGCCCCTGCTCACCAATAGCATAGTCGAAGGTGTTTGTCTCAATCTCAAATGGTTGTTGCAAGTCTGGTAATGTGACCACTCATGAAGAACAGCGGCGGTGCTTCAACTTGGAAAACACCTTATGTTGGGTTTCGGACCAAAAAAAGTTTGATTTCGCTTTGCCCTTGGTGACTTGACTTGAAGGCCAAGTGATATGAGAGAACCCCAACACGAACCTGCGATAGAAATTGGCAAAACCCAAAAAGATACGGAGCTCTGTTAAAGTGGTTGGGGCTAGCCAATCTCAAATGACTTGTATCTTGGTTAGGTCCACATGCACACCCTACTCATCAATGATGTACCCCAGATATTGAACCTGGGTCATGACAAAAGTGCATTTCTCCAAATTGGCACACCGCTTGTGTTGTCACGGGGTTTGGAGAACATGTCAAATATGGTAGAGGTGCTCTTCCCAACTTTAGTTGAAGATCAATATGTCATCTAAATACAGCACCACGAATGCATTAGTGAAGGGTCACAAGATATCATCCATCAATCTCACAAAGGTTGCGAGGGCATTCATCAACCCGAAAGGCATGACCAACCATTAGAAAAGACCCTCCTTAGATTTGAAGGCAATCTGCCACACATCAGAGTATTCAATAGGCACCTAGTGATAATCAGACTTCAAGTCAATCTTGCTGAAATATTAGGTCCCCTTGAGCTGGTCCAGAAGGTCATCAATCCATGGGATTGGTTACCTATTCTAGACAGAGATCTTGTTCAGCACCTGATAGTCAATACAGAGTCTTCAGGTCCCGTCCTTCTTCTATACCAATACATTTGGGCTCCCACAGGGTGATGAGATTGGCCTGATGTGTCCTTTCTGCAACAACTCTTGAATCTGCCTCTTAATCTCATCATTCTCCAAAACAAAGCGTTGACAGATTGGTCCATTGGGTAGTGGCGCGCCTGGTGTCAGATCGATGGAGTGCTTGACCTGACAGTGCAGAGGTACCCCTGTAGGTGAGGCGAAAATGTCCCTGTGTTCCTCCACAACCTTGTCCATCTATTGTTGTTATGTGGAGAAGCCCCATCTAGAAGTCATGGCCACATCATTCTTCTTGCCTTGAGGGCGAATCATAAGGAAAACAAATTTATTGGTCTAGGAAATGATCTCACTGCATTGCTTTGTTGTGATCAAAGAAATGGCAATAGACGGGGCTATCTCTGGTATCCTCTACAACTTATTGCCCAGAGTAATGCGAGGTCTAGAATCATATACAAAATGTTGCTTCAACAAGTATGGTTGTCCTAATAATACATCACAAACTTCAAGAGGAGAAACATCACACAATACCTCATCCGTGAAGGGCTTGATGATGTACGGAATGCGGCACTGCTCGCTAACACAAAGATCTCGTCCTTGGTGAAGCCACCCGATGGTGTACGGTTGCGGATGTGTTGTTGTTAGTAGGCCCAACTGTTTCACGACCTCTACTGAAATGAGGTTCTTTTGGCTCTCGCTATCAATAATGAACTATAGTAGAGAAACTTTCACCCACATCTGTGAGTGGAAGAGGCGTCCCCCCTCCTCTGGATTTTCAAACTCATTCTTCTAGATCTTGGTGGTGGCCATGATAGCATTGGGCTCTGTATCAATGATTTGCTTCCCTTTGTCATTCCCCTTGTTGGGTTCTAACTCAGAGTCAAAACATGCGTCTGATTCAGAAGCATTTAGCTTAGCCACCAATGACTACTTGGCCCGACGCTCACTTGTGTTGTGAGTGTGGGCTCTTTGGCCTTTGCTCTATGGTTTGGAGGCACATTTTCCTTTGATTCGCATTCGCAAATCCAAAGTTTCGCTTCTTCTGTTTAAACTTTTCCTCAATCTTGATAGTGTATCGATATGTCGTGCCAAGCGAGGAGATGTCCAGGAACTCTATCTCGTCCAAGATGTATTTGTGTAGATAGTCGCGGTACTTGAGTACCAAATGATGCTCAGTATCCTTGATACGCAACTTCGTGCAGAGGGTATGGAAAACATTTGTGAACTTCGGCACATCTTGGCCCCTTCCCTATCATAGCGTGGTCCGCTTTATGTATTTATCTTCATAGCTCCTGACAAGGTAATGTTGTTCCTTAATGGTGTCTCGAAAAGAATCCTAAGTGGGTGCGGCTGAAAACAATGAGGATTCCCTCTCGTCCTTTTGTTCAAAGTAGGTTTCCCACCAATCCTTGACGTGTGGGATGTCTTTGAGAAGTGCAAAAGTAATATTTTCCAGATTGGAAAAGTCTTGAATTGGAAAATATCCTTTCAACAGATTCAACCATTTATCTACGGGGTCTGCATCTATCTGACCCTCAAATATGGGAATATCAAAGTTAAATTGTACCTTAAAAGGAGTGGCACATCCAAAGTGGTTGTTGGATGAATATGAGTCGCTTGTGGTAGTCGTAGAAGGACGTGGGCAAATTTATCCATCATCGCGTTTCTCTGTCGCTCGAGGGCTTCCTCGAGCAATATTTTGGAAGGATCTCCTGCCCCCTCGTCTTTCTTTTCTTCCGCCATCGGAGTTCATTAGGGTTTGTGAGGTTGGTCTTGTAAAGGTTCAACCAAATCGAGCCCTAATTCCTTATACTCTGACCTCGTTGGGGACATGCAAAGAAAAACAAATAAAGAGCATATCGCTCTAATACCACTAATCTGAACTTAATCAAGAACGCAACAAATTACACATATAACCATAAATACATAAATGTAGCAAAAATAACACTCACTTCATTTCATTAATATCATAATACTGAAATATGCTTACAAACAAAATGGAAATAAACTAGCTCAGGCAATGGTAGTTTATCTTTGAGAAGAGATGTGGTGGCTACATGCCTCTGAACCGTGTTACAATCTCAAAGGCTTATTTATTATTGAGAAATAATGGAAAACCCTAAACATCTAAAAACCTAACCCTAGGAGATGAAGTGTCAAAACTGTGGGCCCCTTTTGGGTAAATTGGTACATCAACTTCCCGAGGTCGTAACTTTGGCATGCGATCTTCATTTGGCTATCAAAATACCTCGTTTCAAAGATCTCAAAGAAAAGGCTGAAAACAAATTGGCAAGCCATTTTAAAATAATTTATGGTCTCTCTGCTTTCCCCAAAATCGTTGTTTAGGGCTTCAAAAAGGCTCAGGAAGTTCAAGGCCCGAAAAGCTGCGAAAAATAGTAAATTGCACACCAATTAAGGAAACCAAAAAACTGAAAGAGACAGTGTTGGGGGTCCAATTGGAATAGGTGTAGATTTTCTTGTAGATTCATAACTCGTGTAATTTCCTAAAACGCATGACAAGAATCTACTTTACTCTTTACAACAGAAACCCATAAAGATCGATACTTCTTAACTATACTTCTTATAATTCGAACAAGTTCAACTTAGAGAAAGAGTTAGTTCAATTGTCTTGCTTGTTTCTAGTTTTCGTCAAGGATCTAGGGAGATCGCTCTTGTCCACAAGAGGGATTTTCTGGTGTAACAAATTGGCGACCATACTGGGGAAGTCTCTGTTCTCGTTTTTTTCCTTAGTTTATCTTTCTGATTCTCACACATGGGGAGCGAAAGAAATATGAAAGATAAATCATGCAGTATAATTTTTATTAACAATTGATATACATTTATAGTACAATATGTGACTCTTGGGTTTCACATCCCAAGGTCCCTTGGACTCCTTTTGTCCATTCGGCTTCCACACTAACCCATTGAGGATTAGGTGTCCAACATTCCCCCCCCCCTTAATCCGAAGGGTTATGTATGAGTCCAAGAAGAGAGTTGTAATACAAAATGTGCAAAATGCATGGCAGCACTAGGCT